>KQ085983.1:0-121881 GCA_001020605.1 Schizopora paradoxa
GCAAATTGATAGGAATCTCGAACTTTACCGCCGTTCCTCTATTCTAAAGAGACGAAGATACGCTAAATTACATCCTAAGTATGGTCACGGTGCCCCTCCTGACGCTTGGGGTGTATATCAATTGTTTTGTATTTATTGGCATTTTTAATAATTGCCCATGGCCATCATTCTCAACGCCGCACATAAACCGGGCTCAAAAGTTCTACGGGTGTAAATTGAACACTTTAGAATAAGCAATGATTATCAATGTCTCGGGCACTGGGGCAATACCTTGCAACTGCCTAAGGCATTTACCTTACGGCAATTTTAATCAATGACCTCGAGATCAATGCCTTCGGCATTGATCGCAAGTGCGCAAATGCCCGAAGCAATTTTATTAATAGCATTTACTATTTACAGTGATCCGGACATCGAGAAGTTCTTCAAAGCTTCTTCACATCTTCACGAAACTTTTCATCCAACATTTCAACTGAAACTAGTCGCACTTGACCTCAAAATAATCCAGGTCAGGCGTATAGAACTCGGTGAAGACGGTGCTAAATTGTCTTCTACCGGATTCGAATTTGCGACTCGAAGTTGATCTCGCTTGATGATCATGATTGTACCGACACACAGCGATTCTCTGTCCAAGGAGACTGGCAACAGACTTCAAATACGCAGATCTTCCAACTCGAACGTATACTACAAGCTCTTTATGGTATCAAATTCAAGGTTCTGGAAGAAAGATGATCACGCATCTGCAATACTCTGTCAACCACCTCGCTTCTTTCACGAAGATTTCTGCAGCCGCGGATTTGGATACCCCTCGAGCTTTCATCTTTGAAATGCACTCTGCCGTATATATGACCTCTGAAGCGCAGTCTTGGGCCCCAAACCAACAACACTCTTTTCGACGCTCTTTTCAGGCTCCTTGCTTTTTTGCCGAAGCAGACGGGGCAAACTACACTCATTTTTATCATGAAGTCGATCACGCTTCTTCCACTCCTTTCTTTACTCCTTTACCAGGCTCAAGCGAAAAATGACTGGTCAAAGCCATGCCTGAGTGGCTCTTGCAGCTATGACATCGCACGCAACAGCACATCTTTGGGGGCAACGATCTCGATTGTTAGTCATTTCCTGAATGAATCAAATTCATGCGCTGACGAAATCCATACGTGGCATAGAATGGCTCGTCCAGCGCAATTTCCGACATAACCCCCGCAGCGGGTTGGAGCATCTTGAATTGCACGACGAGCACAAATAGTCAGACGATACAGATTGTTTGCACCGACGAGAGCAAGGGCTGCAACCATCTTTTTCAAAATGGCGCTGAGCATACCATCGTCCGTCTACCTGAAGACGTAAGGGGAGCTCTCTACTCACTTTTCGAATTTCACTCACTCGTGTTCTATCTAGTGTGGAGCAGGCCCATTCGCCCGAGTGGCAAAACATTCGGTACCAGCGAATCAAAGCCTTCCGGCCGATGTCGCGTCAAAGGTAACGAGGAGGAGTGATGGTACCACTCCTCAAGTTCAGCTATTGCAGATCGACTCAAACTTCGATGCGTCAGCCTCCAGGTGATCAAATTCTACTAAAATTACATGAATCATGTTCGCTTACCAATGATATTTAGTGGAACAACAGTCGGATTCTCTGTGATAGCGTCAACGGACCCGTCTGTCGCTGGAAACTCAAGTTCAACTCCTACCCCTATTCCGAATTCTCGCCGCCGTATGCGGGATCTCCACAGACGTACTGACATTCATCCTCTGGGTGGTATGCCATTTATTCTTCGCCGACTTTCTGATATCACTAATCAAGTTACAGACCAATATTTGCATTCCAAACGATTCTCTAACCCAACAGCTTTCAACGATTCGAAATCAGGGAGCCAACCTATTACCTTCAGCAGGAGTGTCGAACTATTCAATGACACTTTGTCGTGTGCTGGGAATGAACATGAAAACGAAGAAATTACCCTCAAAATTGACGTCGAAGCGGACGTTGATTTGACTGCGTCGTACACATTTGAAATCGCAGGAACTGTTCTTCCTCCACATGTCTCCCAACTCACGGCATCTGCGAGTGCGTACTCAGAAGTTCGTTGTTGTAATGCATATTGAGCTGAAGCTTTCTCCATAGCTATTGATGGAACTTTCGAAGCTCAGCTCAGCCTCGATGCCGACCTTACTGTAGGTTATCGTCCATTCTTTTATGACTTATATTCAAGGCCATATTCAGGGAACTCTATCGACGGGCGAGGTTCCACTTGTAACCGTTGCGATACCTGGACTGTCCATTGTGGAGTAAGTTAAACTCGCATTTTCATCGATTCTGGTATTGAGCCAGTACTGCTAGTATTTTGACCATAGGCCCTGCGTTTGTCCTCAACGGCGAAGCTGAAGCCACGATAAACCTCGATGCAGATTTGACTATAGGCATACAGTATCAGCTCAATGATTTGAGCTTTACTGTGGGGACTTCGTCGTCATCTAGCCCTGGATTTACCCCGCTCGATTCACGTAGGTTTCAGAGAACCTCCTCAAAACAAATCATTGCTTATTATTGCTACTCCAAAGCTGTCCAATATAGTCTTACCCCAAGCATCACCGCTGATGCTGATTTGGAAGTTCATCTCATTCCAACAGTATGTGTTTGTGAAATACCAGCAATGGATATTGGTGACCTTTTTTAAACATATAACAGCTTTCTTTCGGTGTCAGCGCATTTAAAAACTCGGTCAGCGTTTTCGTCGATCTGGATGCGGGTCTGGAGGTGAACCTCAACGCGACGGTCGAGGGGGATCTATCTGGGTCAACAGATGGAAGTGCGAGTGCCTCTGAAAGTGCCGAGGCTTGCATAGACATTTCCAGTCCGATCTCCTTCAACGTCGGTGCTACTGGTGACTTCTTTGGCATAATTGACGAGTCATTGAATGTACCCATTTTCGAGAAGACTTTTGACATATACCAGGTGAGCTCATCTGTACTGTGGCATGGAGGTTCGTTTTAAACGTTAGTCCAGAAATGCATAAAGCAAGCGGCGTCTACCACGCTTGCGCCGGGGCCTTCAACGCCAACGCCAACGCCCACACCTCCACCAAGCACCACAGGATTCCAAGGAACGTGTTTCAACACAACTGGAGTTCAAGCTTTGGTGTCGCCGGGGACAATTCCTGCCGGAAGTTCCTCGACTTTTACTGTTGGCGGTCTGCAAGCCGGTGTAAGCAACTCCACCAACCTTCATGCTTCGAATTGTCCTAAACATTTTCTTTTCGATCAGCCTTGCTCCTTCCCTGGTGGTGGGCCAGCACTGACAGGCCTGTGCTTCGTTGTGGACGGAGTGGAGGCGCAAGTCGTAGGAACATTCTTTCAAGAAAGTCAGCTGACAGACTTGGTAACTAAACTGAGAGCACTGAACCTTGAAGTTCTGGCAAGTTGTAATCTGCTGAGTACGATGCTCAGAGTATTAAATTTTTCGTTGCAGGATTCGTGCACGTCGCCTGTTCCAACTACTTCATCAACGACCTCCCACACACCAACTACCACATCAACTTCGATACAAGCTGCTCCGACGAGTTCGAACTCATGCTTCATGGTAAATGGCCTCTTTGCGTATCTGCCTCCCTCGGAGATTGCTCCGGGAAGTCCATCTATTTTCCACGAAGACGGCTTTGTTGTCGAGGTGGGCATTTTGTACCCGATTTTAACGTCCTATCATTGAACAACATGTTGCGCCCTCAGTCATGTTCTTCGACCACGGGACCTCCAGCGATTTCACACACATGTGTAAATATCGGCGGACTGTGGGCTGCGTTATTGGAAGGAACGGATACACCGGCCAACATCCAGGATTTGCAGAGTGCCTCTATCGAAGTAGCAGTCAGTTTTATTTTCTTGCTTAAGAAATGCTCGCGTTAATCTCTACGCAGACCTGCCCTGTAGGAGTATTCAGCTTCCCCCCGACAACAAGCCAGACATCTACCTCTAAGCCAGCGACTTCTGTGGCGCCTACGATGTCGCTTTCTCACTTGACATCCATATCCTCCACTTCACCCATTGCAAGCCCGACAACAAAAGTCACAGCTTCGGGCACACCGTCGCAGACATCAGTCACAGCAAAGAATACCACCGTCACACCGTCTACTCCTGGAGCGCCCACTACGGTCGCAACGAGCAAGGTCTCTGTATCGAGCGAGCCGTCCACATCTACTTCAGAGCCGAAGTCATCAACTCCACCGTCAGCTAATACGACGCACCTGTCGACCTCGACGGTATCCTCGTCGACGCTACGAAGCTCGAGTTCGCTCTCATTCACCAGCACTTCTTTGTCCGTTGGAAATACTACGACAAAGACATCGTCGTTCTCAGAACCCTCTCAGTCTGTGGCCGGCAATACGAGTGTCGAAACTTCGGTTGTGCCGACGACAACTGAAATATTGTCGACGAGCAAGACGACCTCATCGCCCATAACGAGTTCGTCAAGTACTATCATTAGTACAGTGTCCATATCGCAGGCATCCTCCGCGTCAGTATCGGGGAGTTCGGCAACGTCGGAGAGCTTGAACGGAACATCATCGACCGCCATCAGGATTGTTGAGCCGACGATCTCTGCCTCCGGTCCTACTACGACTCGCAGTTTGTCCGAGTCAATTATAAGCTCGTCGTCACAGCCAACGCCTTCATCCGCAAGCAATCCTATCTATGGATCGATGCCCGAAAGTTCGAGCTCAGTCAATTACCCGAGCAGTACGAATGCAGTGGTATCCCAATCCGTTATTTACGGATCTTCACCCTCAAGTACAGTCGAACCGTTCTCTAGTACTGCTTCTATCATCCCGCCCTCATACGCCCCACCTCCTTCATCAAGTTTGCCTGTGGTGGCTTCGACGATTGAGGCTGCTCCGGCGTCGTCATCCCCAGCATCGACAATTCCCCTCGCGAGCACAAGCTCGACTCTCGCTTCAGTTTGGACCTCGAACTCTAGCGTAGCCGTTCGGCCTACGAACGCGCCCGGTTCCTCATCAAAGGCTTCGACCTCCACTAAAGCCTCACCTACTCCGTCCAGGCCCGGTTCATCTCATCCCCCTCCCCCGCCGCCTCCTCCTCCGGCACCGCACAAGGCAGCGCCTCAACCAGTCAACAACCACAGGCCTGGCCAGATCCACAGACCTTCCCAGCACCAGCGCCCGAGTCAGTTCCAGAAACCCGGCCCCCACCAAGCTCCGGCTCAGCCTCAGAGACTGAGTCAACACCAGAATCCTGAGCAACCATCGTATCCACACCAGATGCCGAGCCAAAAGCAAGGTCCTGCCTCACCGTTTGGAAACCCGTATGGAATGCCTGCACAGTATCAGGGTCCTTCCGAGCAGCCACCCATCTCGCACCAAGCCCCAAGTCAAAACCAAGGACCGAATCAGAACTTTGGAGGTCCCGGAGAACAGAGTGGTAATATGTACGAGTCTATGGGCCCGGCTGAGTCTGAAGGCGGATATGGAGGTCTTGACGCATATTCTCCCTTTGGCGAAGTTGGTGGATACGGCTCGAGAATTGAATCTAACTCAGGATCTCCGGAGCGGTTGGGAGATGACGGTGTTCACTCATGGACGGAATCGACTGGATACTACCGCAAGCGTGCTAGAAAAGCGAAGCGACAGGCCCCCTCAGCCAAACGCGAAGCAGTATTCGCTAGGGCATTTTCGTGTCCAGCACAGAGCAGCACGAGCTCTGCCCCCATCACCGAGACCAGTGATGTTCCTGCTGCCGAAAAAAGGTAGTCCAACATGGGCTATACCGTGATACCCATTTTTTCGCGCACAGAGCTGGGTATATGCGCGTACATTTCTTCCTCAATGGATCATTCGTCATCCGTCGAATATGTCCTATATTTTACATCCATGTACTTCTCATCTCTTACTACTTTTTCCCGTAACATTGCTGCGTGAAGTACTAATGAGATAAGATATCAATCGGTGATTGTTACATTGCCATCGCTTCGACGCAATCCATACTACATCGTCGATATATCCAGTACGTTCAAACGTAGCTACGAAGGGGACGGTGTACTTACTTGCAGAATTACACGCATAAGTGTGTTGCTGACTGGGCGTGGCTTGCCTCAGAAATCTCGTCGAAGTCGCTTCGCCGCCACGTGGAAGCGTCGATCGAGGCAGATCAGGGTCTCCAGCCAAAATAGGGTCGTGAGAGCGTTCGAAACCACGGACGCTTTTGTGGACCATCTTTCGTTCCGTCAATCTGCCATCTGGACCTTTCGTGTCCATCCTTCATTGAAGGGATTCTATCAGTGAGTCTCTGTTTCCACGAATATGTGACATCCATACTGACGGAGCTGCATGAAAGAACTCGCATTTCAAATACATGGAAGTAGGACATCGTCCGTGTCATCGCCAGCGGCATGAGGTCCATACTTCACACTTCAACGCCCGAGTCTCGCCAGGCGATGATGCCAGCTGACCCGGACGACAATACTTTGACCAAGCATCTCTAACTCAGACGGGTGATTCAGTCAGCTTCTCTCTTGCGCGATTCGAGTCGGAAATGTGCAACATCCAACGGAAGCGTGTTTGGTAGCAATCAAGCGAAAACGATCCGAGAACTTCAACGTCCGGATTGGAAACAGATGAAATGGGTCTGACAAGACGATGGTAAGCCCGCCTTCTCGATAAATATAACTATCTAAGATAGGACGTGCTAATGATGTCTGGGTGCTGTAATTCAAAGGCCATCTAGGCTGGTCGAAGACTCTTTCGCGGTATTTGCATCCTCGGGTCTGAATGCCATCCCATTGAAAATTCGTCTGGATATAGTATCTCTCGCAAATCTCGATATAAGCGCAATCTGTGCTTCTAATATATCCTAGAGCTTCCCATGGGATGAACCCGGTCAACTCTTCGTTGACTTGCGAATCGTCAAAGGGAATGAAGCCAGCTTTTTTTTCATTTTAGGTGTCAAAATAGCGACTCCAAAACTGAAAACTACGAAGCTCTGTCAATCTCTAACGGTCGGTTTCACTGCGAGGATCCGCGACTCGAACGAACTGCCCATGAATCGGCGATCCTAGCTTGATATGTATAGCTTTCCTAGCTTTCCAGCGCTCGATTCGGGCTGTTGGCAAGCTCGTCTTCTTGTTAATTATTTAAGCGCTCTAACGACGTTCTATTCTAGTATCGGAAAGGCATCCAGGTCGCCTTCGTTCTTTGAATCTACGGATGCTCTAAGTATTTGGAAAATTTCATTTCAAATTCGAATTGAACCCATTGGCAAACCTCATCTCTTCGCCAGCGAAGAAGCATGACAAGAACCATCTTTCTCGGGGAATAATTATACGAAATCTCTTCACCTGACGCCGACTCAGAGCGTTCGAGACCAAAAGCATTGACCGAAACTTCCAAGCAGCTGCTGGATCATCCGGCGTGCCTCCGCTTCAATTTCATATTCACTATACATGGACGCTCAACAGTTCGCCGCTGGTCGCGTGGTCGTACAAGCCCGCTTCGAAGGTGATTCGCGCTATGAACAATTTATCCTCAATACCATTATTATGACGGTGTCTTTCGTATAAAAGGCTAGGCGATTAGAGGTCGTATACTCCAAGCCAGCCGCTGCTTGCACTGGTCACTTTCACTGAGCAACATGAAGCCAGCTACCTTTCTCCCGCTCCTTGCACTCCTCTACGGAGTTCAAGCGAAGAATGACTGGTCTACACCATGCTTGAGTGGCTCGTGCAGCTTTGACATTGCGCGCAGCAACTCTTCCATGGCGGCATCTCTCGTGATTGTGAGTGACTTGTGATTTCAGATCATTGAGTGATTATTCCGATACTAATGCATGACCGCAGAACGGCTCGTCGAGCGCAATTTCCGACATTACGCCCGCAGCCGGATGGACCGTCCTGAACTGCTCCTCGTCAACGAACACCCAAACAATCCAGATCGCTTGTACGGACGAGAGCAAGGCTTGCAGCCACCTCTTCCAAAATGGTGCCGAGAACACCATTGTTCGCCTCCCCCAGGGTGTCAGTATCCGATTTTCTATCTACTATTTGTGACTGAAAATATTGCTTTATTCAGTGCGGAGCGGGGCCGTTCGCGCGAGTGGCAAAGCATTCGATCCCAGCGAACCAGACCCTTCCGGCCAAAGACGCTGCAAAGGTGAAGAGGAGCGACGGTACCACTCCTCAGGTTCAACAGTTGCAGATCGACACGGACTTCAATGCAGCTGCTTCCAGGTGAGTTTCCGAGTCTGTGATCTGTGTTGCAAAACTATAGGTCTGACAGTACGCTTAGCGGGCAGGTCGTTGGATTTACTGTGATAGCATCGACGAACCCGGATCTCTCCATCCCGAATCCAACGAAGTTTAGCGACTCAAAATCAGGAAGTACCAGCATCTCCTTCGACAAGAGTGTGACTCTGTTCACCGATACTTTGTCTTGCGCTGGAGACGACAACGCGAACGAAGACGTGACACTCACGATCGGTGTGACTGGCGACGTCGATTTGACCGCGTCGTACTCCTTCGAAATTGCCGGCACTGTTATCCCACCGAAGGTCTCTTCAATCGGAGTAACCGTCAGTAAGTGCTCGGAGCTTTATCGTACCATTAAAGTATGACTAATTGGATTTATGCAGCAATTGACGGAACTTTCTTAGCATCGCTCAATCTTGATGCGGATCTCACTGTATGCTGCGACCACACTCCGTTGATTTTGATTTAACTGAACTGTCGCAGGGAAACTTGGATACAGGCGAGATTGCGTTGGTGACCGTTGGCCTCCCTGGTCTATCGATCCCAGAGTAAGTTGCTTGAACATTTATTGTCCGCCCGAATGCTAAGCAAAAATCAGTATTTTGACCATTGGCCCTGAGTTCGTCCTCAATGGCGAAGCCACAGCGACCCTCAACTTGAACGCGGACCTCACCATCGGTGTTCAATATGAGCTCAACGGCCTCAGCTTCACTGTCGGGTCGTCTCAATCGTCGACGCCTGGATTTGCTCCGCTTGATTCACGTGAGTGGTTTCGACAGAGAAATACACAAGGAATAAATTATCAATTGCATTCAATATCAAGCCGTTTCATTCAGTGTCAGCCCGAGCGTCACCGCAGACGCAAATTTGCAAGCACATCTTATCCCGACGGTATGTCTGTTTCACCAACACGATTCATACTACATCTTCTCAATAATTCCTCTCTTAGTTGAGCCTCGGAGTCAGCGCTTTCGACAACTCTGCTAGTCTTTTTGTCAATCTCGACGCTGGCCTTGAGGTCGATCTCAACGCGACAGTGGGCGCCGTCGTGTCGGGAAGCGGCAGCGCCACCGAAACCGCCGAGGCATGCGTAGATATCTCAAGCCCCATCTCCTTCAACGTTGGCGCAGATGGCGACTTCTTCGGCATCATTGACGATAGCATTAGCTTCCCTATCTTCACGGACTCGTTCCAGATTTACCAGGTGAGGAAATCTCGTTCAATTCTCTGACTCTTAATGAGACTCTTCTGACATTGTCGCGACTTCAGAAATGTGTAACACAAACCGCGTCTGGGTCGCTTGTTCGCGGATCCACACCCGCTACGAAAGCGACTCGGGCTGCGGCCATGCCTGCCCCTGGTTCGTCTCCCAAGAAGAGGTCTGGTCCAAAAGACCGTATTGGGGACAGCAGCGTCGAGTCGTGGACCGAGTTGACTGGATTCGAGCACAAGAAACGTTTCGCTGCTCCTCGAAAGGACAGGCGTCAATCTTCGACGCTCTTCGCCAGGGACTTCTCCTGCCCGTCTGCGGATGACCCGGATTTCACACCCCTCAGCGCGAGCAGTGACGTGCCCGCCGCGTAGAACATCCAACGATTTTCGGAATGGCCTCTGGTTGCGAGGGATTTATGAGGGAGCGTTGGGGAACTGGCTTCCCTCCCTGACCGTGCTATCCCGGCAGGTTGTAGCTCGTAGTCTGCCTTTCAAGGGCCGAGGGGTCTTTTCAGGCTTTTATCTAACGAATACTTGTGGTCTTTCATTCACCAACTACCCACAGTAATATTACAAAATACAAGAGATTGTTGCACGGTATTAACCTTCTATGGTCTATCGCGTGGGCGAAGGCAGCCAAAATACAGTTCGCAAGACTTCGATTTGAATTGTCTAAGTATTTCACAATTTCCACAGAAATGATTTCCTGGCGCCTGTTGCTAACTTTAGTATAAGCGCCGGCATCCAAAAGAAGGGTGTGGGAGAAAAGGCCAAAAGCAGCGTTCGTCGGTTCGAGATTCGAGACCGCGTTTTCTTTCGAACCACCACATCGACTGCTGACCTATTACAGCACCATCTCTCTCAAAGACGCTTTCTCAGTGTCAAATTCTTGGTTTTGAATTTCATATCGCATTTCAAATTCCTATCAAATGAAGTGCATCCGCTGCTATCTTCACCAGCATGGGCCTCATCGTCCCACCATTCGCAGCAGATGAGATATCGTCAAGCAAGAAGTTGAAGAACGGTGGCCACGACACGCATTAACGAGTCATCGCTTTCCAGTTCGTAATTGATACTTACCAGTACTTACTAGCAGTTTTGTTTAATAGGTTGGAATTTACCAGAGCGGATTCGGGCTATGGCGCATCGAATCTCCAAGTATGTTCCTTCCTTATTTCTCCTCGGATGGCACTGACTATGGGGTTATCTAGACAATTAGCTTCCACGGATTCCATCAACCTACCTTTCCGCACGGAATACCTCTGGCTCGGTCTCATGGGCACCAATTCGAATCTGAGTGCTCCCGCGCCGTCATCCCTTTTCTCTCAGAATCAATTTGCACCCATTCCCATCGCGCATACGTAAGGGAGAACCGATGCCGTATATAAGACCAGCTTGGAAGCGGTCAAAATATTCCATTCATCCGCGGCACGCACTGTGCAGCATGAAGTCTACTACGTCTCTTCTGCTGCTTCCGTTGTTCATACTTCGAGTTCAATCGAAGGATGACTGGACCACTCCGTGTTTGAGCGGCTCTTGTAGCTTTGATATCGCGCGTAGTGGCACTTCATTGGCGGCAACTCTCGTTATCGTCAGTTTCTTCTTTTTTCCAGCTTGTCGAGTGTGTATCATCTAACACAATGACTTATCACAGAATGGTTCGCCGAGCTCGATTTCCGACATAACGCCTGCAGCAGGCTGGACGGTCCTAAATTGCACATCGAGCACAAACACCCAGACTATCCAGATTGCATGTGTAGACGAAAGCAAGGCCTGCGAGCACCTGTTTCAGGATGGCGCAGAGAACACAATAGTTCGTCTTCCTCAGAGTGTAAGAAATCTGTTTGCTTGATTTTTAAGTTTGTTTGACGATCTTGGTCAGTGCGGAGCTGGGCCATTCGCGCGAGTGGCTAAGCACTCGATTGCAATGAACCAGACTCTTTCCGATAAAGACACTTTCAAGGTAAAATGGACCGATGGCAGCACACCTCAGATCCAGCTACTGCAAATTGATACGGAATTCGGAGCAGCAGCATCCAGGTGAGCAGAACCGACCAGCAATGTCACCGCTAATATTGTTTGCCATATATATTTAGTGAGCGAACGGTTGGATTTTCTCTGATAGCATCATCGGACCCACATGTATCCGGCAATTCAGGACCTTTGTCGGCTACGAAGTCTCGCCGTCGTATGCAAAATCTTTCATAGCTAACCGGCAATGAAGTTAATAGATTCATAGACCAATCCTCGAATTCTAAGCGACTCTCGGTTCCACCAATATCAAATCCAGGACCAACGGCATTCAACGACAGCGCAACGAGAGGCCAAAGCATCTCTTTTGACAAAAGTTTTGTGTTATTCAACGATACTCTGTCGTGCGCTGGGATCGAAGAACCCAATCTCAAAGTTGACGTCGAAGCGGATGTTGATTTTACTACGTCGCTTAATATTTTAGCCGCTGGAACCCTGATTCCTCCAGCCATCACCATGCTTGAGATAACTACCAGTGCGTAATGGAAGACGTTGGTGTTGTTAAACAGAACCTGACAAACTTTTGCAATAGCTATCGATGGCTCTTTCGAAGCGATGCTCAGCCTCGATTCTGGCCTTACAGTTTGGTGACATTTCACTTCGATTACGACTCGCATTCAAGTGACTCCAGGGTACATTGTCAACGGGAGAGATTACACTTTTATCCATTGGCCTTCCTGGACTTACAATCCCGAAGTAAGTCGATCTCTCACTGTAATGTCCCTCATTCTTAGTCACTATACCTATAGTGTTTTGACCATTGGCCCTCAATTCGTCCTCCTTGGCGAAATCGAAGGTACGATTAACCTCGTAGCGGATTCAAATATCGGTGTGCAGTACGATCTGGATGGATTGAGCTTTACTGTGGGTAACACCGAAAGGTCAAGTCCTGGATTCACCCCGCGCGATTCACGTAAGCCATTGAATCGTCCTCAGAAGAAATCAATGTTGATTATTGCAATTCTAAAGCGATACAATTCAGTATTGACCCGAGCATCAGCGCAGATGCAGAATTGGAAGTTCATATTATTCCGCAGGTATGACTTTATCAAGATGCCGACGCCCTTTTAACTGAAATTAAAGTAGTATATTATGGGTATCGCCTCGTTTGGCGATGCTGTGGACGTCGTCGCCAATCTTGACTCCGGTCTGGGGATAATGCTCAACACGACGATTTTAGAAGATCTAGTGTCGTTGCCAGCAGACGAAAGTGTGGTAGGCTCCGCAGACGCCATGGCTTGCGCAGACATTTTTAGTTCCACCTCCTTTAGCGTCAGCGCTACTGGTAATTTGCTGGGTATCATCGACAATTCACTGAGCATACCCATCTTGGAGAAAACGTTTGATATTTATCAGGTGAATACGTTTCGAACTCTGTAGCGACGAAATTACAATCCTGATATATCGCCCAAGAATTGCCTTGAAGAAACGATGACCGAAGTACGTCAACCTCAAATGCTTCGCCCATAGCCCTACCTAACTCCCCGGAACTTTCCAACTCGTCGCCCAAGACTGCAGCTAGGTCTGGGCTAAGCACCCGCCTTGAAGACGCCAGTATCGTGTCGTGGACCGAGCGGACACAAGTTCAGCGCCGAAACTCGCGAAGGGCAGGGCGTCAGGCGTCATCGCTCTTCGCGAGGGCATTGTCGTGTCCGCCAGCGAGCCAAACAACTTTTGCACCCATCGGTACGAGCACCGACGTGCCCGCAGCGTAATGTATATGCCTCGAACAGTTCGCAAATTAGTAGTAGTAGAGAAGAGCGACGAAATGGCAGAACTGGCTTTTCTTTCTTCTATTGGCCTCTTTCTTTTCATCTCGCAGTGCACATTCCAACACTACATCGTCACAGCGCGTGTACAACACAAAACGAAATTGCGAAGATCTCAACACGACTCAGAGATTATGGAATTCGAGAGAGCGCCGGGACTTGGCTATATGCGCTACTATAGACTCTCGGATTTACCCGCGGCGTTTATTTTACGTCGATCTCTCGGGCGCCTAAATCGTCCACACTTGGGGTACCAAAACCAAAAACCAAACCTTTCATCCACAAGTCGAGCTCACATCGGAGGCAATAATTAATAATACAAGTAATATATTCCCAAGAAAAAAATACACAGAGGAGACGATTGCGCCGGGGTGAAGCTACATAATGTACGAGCACTATCGGTAACGTACACTGGGCACCACATCCAGCGCATGTATGTAAGTATGTATGGATCCACAAGGTTGTATATATACATGTATGTATCAAGAAAGTGACGGTCTGGCGGCAGAAGTGGTTATTTACAAGCGGGCGTGATGATGATGAGGATATTGTTACAACTCAAGAAATGACTTTTGTATATATACACATGTAATACAAGGGATAACGATGACAAGAAGTAGGTAAAGTAGTAGAGATATAGCGAGGCTCTAAGGCGTCGAACGAAGCATTTTTGGGTGAGGCGATATGGGAGCCTTGTTTCTGTGTCTTTTTGGGCTTTTGTGTGTTTTCATCAAGAAGTCGAGGTGGAAAGAGACAAGAAGATGAGGGGAGGAGAGGAGAGGACGGAGTGAGGAAGGACAAAATAGGACGGAGAAAGTACCAGGCATGGGGTGGGCGTATAGTAGGAGGGATATCATAACTCGGTGAACGCGCTACATAGGTATGTACTGCGTATTTGGCGGTGAATCCTTTTTGTGGTGGTAGGATGACGGAATGGGAGGGAGAGCGGATAGCATATGTAAAATAGCATCAAGCATCAAGCGGGGAGAGGCAAAGCATTCATTGGAAAAGAGTTGATGCAAAGCAAGTAGAAAGCGAGAGCCAAGCATCCAGGGAACCAAGAAAACGGGGGGATAAAAATGGAAAACATCAAGAGAAAATTGAATATCAAGAAAAGCAAAAGCAAAAAGCGATTAGCGAAAGCGAAGAA
This sequence comes from Schizopora paradoxa, assembly GCA_001020605.1. Lineage (NCBI taxonomy): Eukaryota > Fungi > Basidiomycota > Agaricomycetes > Hymenochaetales > Schizoporaceae > Schizopora > Schizopora paradoxa. Next base: position 14,407 of record KQ085983.1, read on the forward strand.
GACTATGTGTTGAGACCCAAATGTCCAGGCCCAAGATATGAACAAAAAGAAGAAACACGGAGGAGACGAGGAGGCACATGTTGTCCTCGACTCGGAGGAGAAGAATCCTCTACAACGTGCACTCAACGCTTTCCCCTCCCGCTGCCCTCGCCAACGGAGCCATCGTAGCCTTGCATAGGCGGCAATGTCGTCCCCGAACCAGGCATCGAAGGCAAGCCCGAGCTCGAGCCCGCACCCGCGTTTGCGCCAGACGAACCAGCAGCAGTGGAAGGCGTAGGTTTACGCCGGCTCCAGCCGCCCTTCTTCCCCTTCCCCCCGCGCGCTCGTTCCGCTTTCTGACGCTGCGCATTCGCGGTGTGCTCAAGAAAGCGGCGGGGCGCGTCCATGACCTCTGACGGCCCGGCACCCGTAACGGTCGCACCATCGTCTTCCTCCTCCTCGCTGCCCCTCCTCGTTCCTCCATTTCCTCCGCCCGGTGCACGCCTCTTCCGTTCCGTCTCTCTGATATTTACGCGTATCCCCCAGCGGTTCAGGTGCTTTGTCAGCTCGCTGCTCGCCTTCAGTCCGGGGAACTCCTTCGTGCTGTACACCGCAAACACGCCGCCCCAGCACTCCGCGAGGACGGGGACGTCCGCGCTCCAGTCGCAGCGGCTGAAGAGGTCGAAGAACCGATATCGAGGGCGGAAGAGGCCCTCGAGCTTGACAGACAGGTCGGAAAAGACAAAGTAAATGGCCGCGCGACCGGAGAGGTCAAGGATCGATGCCGCGTGCGAGTAGTACTCGCCGAAGAGGCAGCGCGTGAGCTTGTCGGACTCGGTAGGTAGCGGGAGTGTGCCCGTGTCGATCGGTGGGAGGGGCCCCGCACCGGAGGACGAAGATGAAGCACTGGCGTTCGCGTTGTGAACGGCGTTCGGAGGCGGGGGCGGCACGTAACCCGAGCCTGGGATAGCCAGTACATTAACTGAGGAGCCTGACGCGTCCCCGAACATATAAGACCCGCCGCCGCCTACAGGCGATACAGGCGAGGTCTGCGCCGACGATGACGCTCCAGGTCCCCCAGGCCCTGGTCTCCCTTCATGTCCATAACCCTCATGCTTCCTCTTCCTCGCGTTTTCTCCCGACGCGTCGAGCGGGAGCAAGGGCGCGTTGGGCACCGTCAGCGGCTGTATGCTCTGCACATGCACTTGGTTATTGTTGCTAATATTACCGCTATTGTGGTAATATCCGTGCGGTTGCACCTGCGGCGGGAAAGGTGGGGGCGGGAGCGTTCCGTGGTGAGACAGCGAATGGAGGGGCGGCGGCGGGGCAGCCGGGTTGAGTGCAGGCATGCCCGCCAGCTCTTGAGCAGACGGCGGGATGGTCACCTTGAAGAGATCGACCTGACAAATCAGCCCTCCAATCTCGACGTCCCTAAAGAGAAAGAACGAATGAAAGTCAGTATCGCTGTGTTATAAAAATAACCCCAAGAGCGCACGACAAAAATAGCGACGGCTGCGGCAGATACGGATAACGAAACGCCATAAACAAACAAACGGCGTCACGTCAAAGGCAAAGCAAAGGCAAAACTCCGGATGGAGCTGAGGCGATCAGGCCAAATCCACGATCGGGAAGTAACAAAATAGAATAGAAACCGGAAGACGAAAAGACTCAAAAATAACTTTAGAAATGATACGCACTCTGCAGGAATCGGTCTCTCGCTGCCATCGTCTTCGACCTCGTAAAATTGCAGGCTCACGACGGGCGGCGGGTCCAACGGTCTTCGATCCTTACGCACGCTTCTTGCCTCTCCAGGTCCATCTACACCATTTCCGCCTGCTCTTCCTGGAGCAGCATTGCCACCAGCAGAAGTAGATGGATGTGCAGTGCTGCTGGTGCTCGCACTCGGGGGATCCGCACACTTGCGACCCAGATCCGCCTTCTGGACTTCGACGATCTCCGCGCGCACGCGTCTGCCGGCGAAGGGACCAGTGTCAAACGTGACAGGCTTCCCGATCGACGCTGTACTATGTCGACGTGAACCACGATCGCGCGAACCCCCGGACGACGTCGACGCCGTCGGCGCTGCGCCCGGTGCTGAGATGGGCGTCTGCAGCGAGGACGACGACGACGAGAGGGGGATGTGCGAAGAGGCCTCGTTGGAGCGTCTATCTCGATCTCGGTCTCGTTCCCAATCGCGATCGCGCGCGTTGCTCGACGGGAATGGGAGGCGTGTGTGCGAGGAAGACGTAGGCGGAGCAGCATTCAGCGCGGGGGAAGCCATCGCACCTGCGGTCGCACTGAACTGCGTCTGAGCCGCGCCGAGCGGCACAACGACGTTGGCAGATGAAGACGAGGACGTGCCACTCTGCATTGGCGGCATGGAGAGGACCGGCGACGCGAGCACTTGGATGGGACCTCCTCCAGGCGCTCGGAAGCCCCCCGAAGTTGCCTGAGAGCCATTTCCGCCGTTGTTGTTCGTGCTAGGGGGCGCGTACGTGTACGGCGTATACGGCGAGGCAGAAGATTGGTGTCCGTAGGGCTGCGGCGGAGCGTATCCCTGTCCCGCACCGTACGCGTGTGCGTAAAGCGGTGGGGGCGACGCGGCGATGACAACGGGTGGACGAGCAGAATTGGGCGTCTGCATTACAGGTGACATGGCCGTCGTCGCTGAGGTGGGCGACGCAGACGCGAGCGATTGATGAGCATGCGCCGGAGGCGTCGTCGGAATTTGAATCGCGGAGACGGCAGGCAGACGAAAATTGTTGCCGCCGCCGTGGGGATGCGGGTACGACGGACGAAGATGGAGAGAGGACGAGGAGGAAGAAAAGGGGGCGGGTGGGGGCAAATGGAGTGGGGGTTGGCGGAAATCCTGGACGCCGCTGTACGCATGAGCAAGCGTCGAAGACGAGTGCGTCTGAGCTTGAGAATGGCGCGTGTTCACAGACGACGACGACGGCGGTGGGAGGTGGGGATAGCTCGCACCTGTGTGGTGGAAAGACGAGGAGGGCGGCGCGAGCGGGGAGAGAGCCACGGTGGGGCTCGGCGTCGTCGTTGACGTGTTCGCCGTCGCCGTCGAGTGGTGGTGGTGGTGATGATGGCGATGAGCAGCGGGGTGGTGGGCGTTGCTGTCGTCGACGCTGCGAGAGTCAGATGCGTTGTAGTGATTCATCGCGCTACCTGCTAGGCGATCGAGAAATGGATCGACGTTTTGAGGCGATGCGTCTAGCGGGCTTGTCTGTGCGTTGAGGAGGGGATGATGGTCGACGGCGCCGGGAACTGGAACAAGAGCGACACTGGCACGAGCCCCGTCCTCGGTCCTGGCGGATCACACGTTCTACCGCCTGCAGAAAAATCAGGAAAAATCAGAGAAAATCAGAGAAAAGAGAGAAGAGCGCGCTGGTCGACTTACGTGCAGCAGTCGTCGACGAACGAGAGAGAAAAAGACGAGAAAACGCGGAGGATGTTGTGTCGAGAGGCAAGGGAGAGTGACGGATGATGGAGGGGAAAGGCTGAGTTCCGGGTGCATGGCGTCTGCCCTTTTATATGTCCTCATCACGTAACCCTACGCTCGGTCCCTTTTCTGCTTTTCTCGCCTTCTTTTCTCCTCTTTCTCTCTTTTCTATTTGTCTGCAGGTGATCGGCGCATACACTCAGCTTGAGTTACTCGTCTAATCCATGTCTCCAATTGACCGCTGGCTGTTTTCCCTCTCGATCGTTCTGAGACATTAGAAAAATGCGTTCCCACGATTAGAGAAAGGCTACCAGGAGAGTGGCGAGGGATTGGGCGATAACGACATCGGCTTTAGCGCGTCCCTTTCCCCTCACATCCGGCTACTCGGCTCTCCGGCTCTCCGGTCCGGACACGCGTGGATCGTCACTCGCTGAATTTGCGTGTTGTTATCGTCCGCAGTCACTCCGCCTCGATTTCCTCTCTCACTCTTTCAATCCTCTGGTCTGAATCCGAACATTTGACTATTTAGTCATCGTTCTATTTGTCCTCCTTTCCGTCAACAGCCTGCCTCATTTCAGACTCGGAACCAAATCACTTCAAATGCATTTTTTACAATCATTACAGGACCTCTCCAGCACGTACACTTCTCCTCCTCCCCCCTCTTCATTTTTTAATATTACACGCACTGTTCTCCCGTAGAGCTCTTTATGCCACTACCCCAAGTGCCCCCCCTCCTTTCCAACTCACCGCACATCCTCGTTCCGATCTTGCTTCCCGAAGCCTCGCCCGGCATGACAGTGAGAAAGAGCACCTCTCCGTCCCTTCAAATCGTCCATTCAAATCGAACCGCCACCTCCTCTCCCTCTTCGCCGAATGAAAAGACACCCCTCTTCGCCATCACTCACTTTTGTTCTTTCATACGCAGACACCATATCAAAAGGACACTGCGCTAAGCTTCGAACGCACCTCCCATCACCACGCATACAGTCACGATGGCCCCCATTCGCCCTCTCGAATCAACTCACCCGACCAACACGCCCTCCTCGAACCCCCACCGTGCGTCCCCGTGTGATCCCACATCCTTTAATGCTAATTACACTCAGCCCACTTGCTTGCCATACTCCTGGCCTTCCCTCGACGAAGCTGATCCTGCCCCTCGCGCCAATCGCCCGACGCATAAGAAATTTTTAAATCACCAACAAAACGCCCCAAGGACATGTAAATGACGACGTTAACATTAACGTTCAATTTAGCGCACCCCCTCAAGCTGACATTTAAAGTTCTCCGCTCCCTCCTCGCGTACTGGTCGCAGTCAGCGCCAACGTCGAGGGACGAACACGAAATGCGAGGTCACGCACGGTCCTCCTCCGCCTTCCCCTCGGACGACGCTTCTTCTTCTTCTTTCTCGTTGGCACGCGGGAGAGCTCCCCGCACGAGGTACTCAGAAGCAAGCGGTGTTCAGAGACGCCGCCCCCCGCAATCCGCCATTTTTTACAGCCCGAGTCGCCCCGAGTTCACGGTTCTCTCCACACTAAGATTGCGGTAAATTACTCACAACCTACAGAGCTGACTGAAAATACGCTGATGTACAGGGCGCTCCCCCTGAAAGAGAAGATACCGTATAAACGGCGAGGTATATATTCCACCATGGGATGAAACAATAAAAATACCAATAACTTGATTGAAAATCCGACTTCTTCGTAGCGTAGTTGCAGCAGTTGCAGCATTACTAGAGCTTGGAGTAAGTAGTAGGTTGAACCCATTAAACCGATCTGTAGAATTGAAGTGCATGGTCGAATGTTTTCGGTAAATGTTTTAACCAGGGTATATGGAGGACTGAAGCATAGAAAATATCAATAACTTGAGTGAAAATCCGACTTTTTCTGATCATCGTAGAGTGCGCTGGTAGCAGCAGTAGCACTGGAGCTTGAGCTTGCACAAGCATCGCCGTACGCGGGTGGTGCCATTAAAAGCCCCTTTGAAGTCGAGGAGACCATCGCTGTCTCTCCATCAGAATGAGAACTCTCCGTAAACTTCGCGCTAATCATCCCGTCGATCTCTGGTACGATCGCGCCCAGCAGCAGCTTCGCGAGGGTAGCGATGTCGTCGTCCCGGACGTCCGACAGGTTGCATTTGAACGTATCGACCATGTCGCGCTCGTTCCCCTTTGCCATATCGTCGAGCTCCTGGAGGTGCTGCGTTGCATGGCGGTCGTGCCCGACTTGCGCGAACATGATGCCGATCTGGTGGGATAGAAATCAAAATGAGCATTATGTGGAGAGAGAGACGAAGCGAGCCGGTACGCTAACCTGTCGTTTCTTCTTCGGAAGACCCAGCTTGTCAAGTTTGGACATGTACTTGCGAATAACATCGTCAGGCTCTTCAGCTAAGCCAGTGAGATAAATTATCGGCATGGCTTCGTCGGAATAAGAATGAAAGCACTGACATTGGGGAAAAGGTCTCCCATCGGTGATGACGATGAGGTTCAACGGTTTCACTGGCTTCCTCTCCTTCTCCTTCTCCTTCTTCTCCTTTCGGAACCACGACCAACGTTTTTGGCTACCAGGAGTACTACTCATAGCCAACTGAAGTTCATCGAAATATTCTCCTAGAATCTGATCAAGCTTAGTCGCAGTCGGTGTCCCGCCTATTGGCTTCACACCCTTGAATACTGCGGCCACTTCTTTAGTAGTCTGCATAATGACAAATCACACAACAACAGCGTGGTGAGCACATATATCGTGATATAAAAGGAAAGCGTACCTTCAGTCCTTTGAATGATTTGGGATGGTTCAGGAAATGAACGTCAATTCCGTCTTGATCGTGTCGAGCGGCGATCTGAGCGAGAATCGCGAGCATCATTTTAGCCTATAATTAACGCGTAAAGATTAGATATTGATGAGAGATCGAAAAAGATTACAAATGACGTACCTCATCCCACCTACTAGTACTCGGCTGTTCGAAGAAGGAGGAGAAAAATCGAAGAATAATTTGTCAGAGACGGTTCGAACAATGGCCTAAGAAATAGATCATACAGGTGGATCGCCCTTTGTCATAGAGATTGAATCATCTATGAGGAATGCCGTGTCGAATAGGTGGAGGTAGCCAAGACGGTCTTCAATCTCCGGGTTGAAGTGTTCTGGGATCGTCGACAGCTTCATGCTCATCACGTACGGAGACTCTGGCTTTTTGAGGACTTGATGTGGTGGCGGAGCGGGTGCGTAGGTGGAAGAGGTAGACAGAGATGAAGATGTACGGTAACGGTGTCGCAGACAGCGGTCTCTTATGTGGTACCTGGAATGAGACACTGCAGTGCTACCCTAGGCCTCGTCGTCTCTTGTTTCTTCCCCGTATATTGTGTCTGCTAGTAGCCTAACGATAGCGTTAGTGGGTAAGCGCTCACAGCCCCGCCACGAAATATGCGGGAAATGCAATGGTGTGCAGAATTGCAATTCTATGGAATATGTCAAAACGAATCCCTCGAGTGGCAACACGACCACATACTTTTATACGGTTTGGAGTCGCCGGCCGTTGAAGCGAGGCCGCCGACTAGCCGACTTGCACGGCACTTTCAGGCGTCTCCTACATTCTGTTTCTACAGAAATGATTATCGCCTTCGAAGTGGGGCAGTACAGCTCGGAAAACGAGCCCATGGCCACAAGAGCCTGAGCACAGCCGAAATCGTCGTATTCCAATTAGCGGAACAGCTGTTGGGGATTGCCTTACATCGAGGATATTCAATTTTATGTAGCATGTATTTGTAGTATCATAAGTATAAACGAGAGAGCTGTGAATGAAACTGATGGTTGTGGTAGCAGGACGAGTTGAACTCGGAAATCGGCAAATATGGATGTTTTGGCGCTGATGCCGGCATTGGCGTTGATGCGCATGCCGTCACTCGGCTGTGCGGTTGAAGTTCCTGAGTACTTTCAGCGATGTGGCCGCCCTCCGCTTTTTTTGTTCGTCTCACTGTGTTCCACTCTCTTTGCGTCAGGTTTCAAGCTTCAACGCTTCAACAGTGATCAGATTTAGAAAATAAAGGGAAAACTTGGAGGATACAGAAAATGCTTCATAAATTTTACTGGAGGTGTCGATCCTGAGCCGATGAATCGTGGTCGAGTCGAGCTTCACCTTCCTCTAGCATCGCCCAGCGGGTCGTCGACGTCTACTGATCGTATAATGGAGGGCGGTGCGCGGTCAGCATGGAGATACGACATGCTTTAGATTATCAATCAGGAGAGTTGAGGACAGTGCTTTCTCCGTGTTATACTAAGTGAGCCAAATTTTCAATTTTACACTGGATTGTCTTTCATTTCTTCATTCCAACGAGGTGTATTTGACGTGCTCAAGTCATCGCAAACCGTTGGATTCGATTCCCCGCTTCTCCGACTATGTCTCTAACTCCTCACGTCAGGCCCTTCCAACGTGTATTTGTACACCGGGAGATCAAACTTTCCGACGTGCCGCGGCAGTGGGAGCGTCTCGCATCGCACCCGTAGAGCGTACCAGACGTTCGTTATACTCGATCATGCTAAGATTATTCAAGGTGCTTCATCTCTTCTCCCTGCATTTGCGAATAATCGTCGACAAATGCGCGCCCACATTACACGTCATCTGCCCATCAATGATGTGAACGTCAGAACATACATGTCGCCCGCAAGAACGCCCATCTCAACTTATATCAGGACGTACTTTCGCATTAAGCTGAGAAGCGGCGTTCAGCGCCCTAGCTGTCGTACCTCTCAAATGGACCCGCGGGTTTCTCAAATATGTGCTCGACGATGTGCTCGCAACTCATTTACCTCCCTATATTCTTCGTTCTACCATCACTTTCCACAGTACCTAATGGCAGGCATATTCGTACTGCCAGAAGCTGTATTGCGCGCGATAGAAGTCGGTATAGCGATTGAGGTGCGCTTCTTCCTTTCATCTGCTTCGGAGATGCCAACGTCGTTGTCAGGAAGTCACCCGTTCGTGTCAAGAACAAAGAACGTATTTGTGTCCTCACTCAACTCGCCATCACTTGCAGTTTCCAGTTTTACTATGCTTGTGCGTATCAATCTCTCATTTGAAAAAAACACTACTGACAATGTCATGATCAGGTCTACGATTTCTGGCTTCTTCTCCCAGTAGAGGTCATATTCAAGACGCTCTTTACTATGAAAAACTCATCACAATTTAATAACAGATAGAGTTCATTTGGCGAACAGAGTGGAGAAGCGGGAAAATCCTTTACATCGCCACGAGATATGTTCCTCTTCTAAGCTTGACATTAATAACAGGTGCGCTAATTTCAATGCACTATTCTTTCTATCTCCAACACACTAAATGCCTCTTTTTCCATAATGCCTAGTTGCCAATTTCAACAACTCCATCACACCTCCTGTGCGTCCACTCTCGGTGTACTCTTTGTCTTTCTTCTCCGCGATATTGAGCGAAATTAAAGGCTTGTAATGCATTAAGCAAGTCGGCCGTTTGTCAGTTTTTGTAATATCTATATGGTGATCACATCATTCTAACTACTATCTCAAGGGCTACTGCTGATCGAGTCTGTCATCGCGGAAGGTGCGAACTGTTAGACAATCGGTCCAAGTGTCAACTCCCGACTGACGTCGATACCCAGCCATTTTATTTCTTCGGACTTATGCGATTTGGGGGAAATCGAAAACTATCATGATTATTTGTCTTGTGCTTTTTGTAAGTCGGAATATATCGCAGTAGTCTGTTTACTGATGAATTGACGATTCGTAAGGCTCTCTTTATCCCAGGCTTTGCCGTACTCAAGCTAAGCCTCGATAGCATAGAATGTAACTTCCAGACATTCAGCCCGCTTCGCGTATCATACTAATGAACACCCAGACCTACCTTCACCGTTGCCCACCCTCACAGCGTGCTTCATATTCAACCGCGAACCAAGCCATTTCCAATTATTTTCCCTCGACTATGCTATGCTTTGCTTCTCAGAGTTTGGTACGTTTTCCTGAAACTCCAACTGTGATACGCAACTGACTGACGAGACGAGTAGTCGTAGTCGTGTTGACGGGCTGGAAAGCTATCACCGAATGTGCGTTGCATGCCCATTTCCATTGTGATATGCTCGTTTGGGCGAACACGTTAATTAATTTACGTCTCATAGACAAACGAGGCTCGACGCCCCTCTTAGATGTCTTATATCGAGATGGTGAATCACCCTTCATTTCATCCGTCCATCGCGACCTGAACGCGTATTGACTAATCTTTCTAGGCTTCTGGTTCTTCGCCCTCCTTTTTGGTACGCACGCGCATTCGAAACAGGGTGACATCTCTCTGATGTTTTCTTCACCCTCCAGGAATCTCTCTCCTGAACGCGGCGGTCACGAAGCTGTCGTTCACATTCGCTTGGTGAGTCATCACTTCATTTCCAAGTGTCGAGAGCGCCGCGAGGTGTAAGATAGAGCGCAAATTAATTAATCGACTCGTACTATCTCCAGGATACAATGTGTTTTCCATTCGGTTTTGACTTCGAGGGTTATCTTGCACCTTCACGAGGCGAATGCAAGCCAAAATGTCTATCCGGACGGAACATTGAGCACCATGAGGTTTTCTGGGGACGTCGTTAGGAGCATCGACAATTCCGATGTGGAATTAGCCGGTTAATTGCAGCATTGAATTCAGACCACCATTGCAAGATCTCTATTCTATAACGCACTAGTAATCTAATATATCGCAGCAAGCCTGTTATTTTCATGTAAATTTCTACGTAAATTAGTTTAAGGTGTACGTGTATTTAGAAGATACGAGAGCAAATAGGCGCCCGGAGCGTGAAGCGCGCTGGTCTGACAAGTTGCTTGTCCTCGTCGTGCCACCTCTGGGCTCTGTGCTGCTCACACTGATAACAATAGACGGTACCAGGTTACCTGTTCGTGTTCGTAACGATGTAGATGAAAGTCGAAAAACAAGTTCAAATTATATTATATGCTTTCCTTACATCCGACCTTCTGTCGATGACCAGGACAAGTGTCTTCTAACTCACTACTCTTCCGTTACGTTGGACGAAAGCATTTGAAAACATCGAATGTCAAAATTGTCGCTTTTGCGAAGCTATTCATTGCAAATTCTAAAAGAACGTATACATACAGGTCGTTTGATTCGTTAAATATATGCTTTTCTAGAAGTCAATGCAAGCCACGTTTCTCGTGCTTATAACAAATTAAAGAGGTGGAAAGGGAGTTCAAGATCCTTGAAGAAATGATAAAGAAATATTAGGTTAGGCGATGGCCAGTCAGCAAATCTCTTCTTTGCGTAGACATCACGAACAACGTGACGAGGACACCGCATACGAAGCAAGAAACGGCCCAGCTCGAGGACCGCACGAGGGAAATTTCCTCCTTTCTACCAGATGAAGTTGCTTCGTTCGAGGGGTTAACGAAAGTCGGTACCCGCTCGCGCTCAGCAGACGAAAGAGATTGGGCACGACGACGCGTTCGTAACTCGGATGATTCTCCAGCGATAGGTTGATTACGCGGGGAGATTTTCCAATTCCACGACAGTGAGAGGTCCTCGTCATCACTGTGCCGACCGCTGTTGGCGGCGGAGAACGCGGTTTCCGACATGCCGTCGAAATCGTCACTCGCACCCCCGTCCACCGAGCGTTCGGTGGAGATCGCGTTCGCCTGAGCTTCCTTGAACTGAGGCGACGAAGAGATCAGCTTGACGAGCTCGATTTCGGGTGCATCTGTGATTTCCTTCGACTTATATGCTGCGGCATGTTTCTGAGAGTCCGGCTGAAAAGACAAAACGCGAGTTTAGCGAATTTGATGACGTCGTGCACAGAGTAAACACTTACCAGACTCTCGACAATACGCTCGGATGAACCAACGGGCAACTCGAGAGGGTTCTCCAGTGAAATGAAACTCGGTCCATCCTCAGGCGCGTCAACATCATCTTCCGAAGGAACGATATGTTCTACGAGAGGCTTCTCAAATGAGAAGAAACCAGGAGCGTCAACAGGAGCGTCGCTTAGGTCTTTGTGCAACTCGTTGGCAAGAGTTTCCAGTTCGCGGGGTTGGTCGACACCGTCAGTTGGCTGCGATTCCGTCGTCGAAAGAAGCGAATCAGGTTCGACAGGTTGAAGAGGAGCTTCTGACGGCAAGACTTCTTCATCCATGACGAAGGCGCCTGGCAATTCGAGAGACTCTTCAGACAGCAAAGAGTCCCGCAATCCTTGCAAGATATCCCTCTCATCATCAACGCTAGCGATTTGCGTTTCGCCCACCTCTTCTTCTGCGACTCCAAAAGTGTTGTCCGGATCAGCCAAGGCCATCACTGGAGACACCTCTTCCACATCCTCGCGAGCAATCTCCTCGATACTTTCGTCGATTGACTCCAGAGATTTTCCGTACTCGTGATCGGTCCACTCGATATCGGGGTCGATTATGGAGGTCTCGAGATCGTCAAGTGATTCTTCTGGAATGGGCTCGGAATCGTGAACGGGGAGGAGCTGAGGAGTTTGAGCAACCTCTTCGACGGTAGTTTCCACTTGTTGATCAGATGCAGATGTCAAGTCGTTTCCTTCCTCCCGGGATTCGAATTCGTCTACGTCTGTGATCCCAGGGCGAGAGTCTTCAACAGCATTAACGCTTTCGAGGTGCCCTTCTCCTTCGGTGGCAGCTGGGGCTTCGTCGAGAACTTTGACTTCATCGGCGATGGCCGAGGGTTCTGCGGATGCGTCCTCCGAAGTATGAGTGTCCTCTAACACATCTCTGGACTCCATCATCTCATCAACAACAGACGATGATGAATTGATCGCCTCTCCATCCACATTCTCAGCTGCTACTTCCTGAGCAGTTACGGGTTGTTCAGGAGCTTCGACTACTGCGTGCTCGTTGTGCTCCGCTACTTCGGCCACATTGTCCGAAGGAAGAGGGACCAAAGGCGAAGTGGCTTCGCCCTCAGCCTCCTTCTCTGACTCGTGGACGGGGCTTAACACGGCACGACGATCGTTTTCGACTTCCAGGCCATTCGCGTCAGTGGAATCGAGGGGTGCGTCTGCTGCAGGCCGAACTTCGTCTCCAGCTTCTTCGGGTTTCGCCGTGGACAATTTCTCGGGCAAAAGAGCAACAACGGGAACCTCCGGAGAAGGGCTGGATGTCGACAGCTCCGTTGCTTCACCGTCGTGAACTTCTTTCGATTTGGATAGTGAAGTAGATGAGGCATTATCGGCCTTCGTCTCAGACTGCGTTTCATTATTAGCAACCTCAATTTATTTCAAAGAAAGAGCACTTACAACAGTCGAAACTTCTCGCACCGCCGTGGAAGACGCCCCGGTAAGGACGTCGGACGACGTCGCCTTGCTCGACGATTTCGAGATCATTCCCGAAGCCTGCGTAGCTAGTGCGCCAGCTGAGATCGCAGCCGCGATGACCGAACCGCTCTTCTGCTTCTCTTTACCCTTTTTCGTACCTCTCCTGAAGAAATCTCCTATGTGGAGGTCGAGGTGCCCCAGAGAAAGTTTTCTCTTCCTCTTTTCCGCCGCATCACCTCGCTCGTCCTTATGCTCAGCTTCCATCTCCTTCGAGATCTCCCTGTCTTTCTTCGGGCCCGTCGTCGCCCTCGTGAGCGTAACTGTGCGCTGGCGGGGCTTTCCGAAAAGACTGTTTCTCTTCGACAAACTGCCCTCGCCGTTCTTCACGCTGCTGCCACCCTTTTCCGATGACGCAACGACCGAGTCCACGCTCCCGTTCTCGTCCTTCGGCCAGTTTCCAGGCACGCTGCCGACGCGCTTGAGCGTGCGCGGCCAGGTGAGACGTGAATTCTTTTCCTTCGTGCTCCCGTCGTCGCTGCCCTCCTTCGCCGACTTGCGCAAAATGCCATCGGGTTGGCTCTTCGAGTGCGGCAGTGACGCTCTCGAGGCGACGGAGCTACTGCGCTCGGGTTGCGGTGAGTTCGTTGCTGACGTGGGGAACGGCGCCGGCTCCAAATTCTGAGTATGTCCCGCCGAAGAGGAAGGCGGCGTCGAGTGCGCTGAGTTGGACCGCATGGTCGATCGGCGAGGAGGTACGGGCGGAATAGGCGACTTTGGTCGCTTGATCTCTGAGTGGTGTCGCGCAGGCGATGGCGCAGGCGACGGTGTTGCAAAATGCACGGAGCTGCCCGTCGGAGGGGTGGATGGTCGAGAATGCAAAGAGCTGTGCGCTGGAGTTAATGGTCGGGACGGCGGATGAGGTCTCGGGGCGACGATCTCCGCAGAGGGAAGCAGGCCGCCAGCAGCAGATGCGGAACCAGAAACATTATCTCCACCCGAGTCGAGGACGCCACCAAAGCTCAGACTTCGGCCTATCCCTTTCCCGACAGACGACGGCGAGTCACGTTCCCCGAAGGCGAGAGGTGAGCGCATCCTTGCACGCTCCGAACCGGCCCTAGAGATTGAGCTTGGGGGCGTCTGTGTGCGCGGAGGTGTGCGCGGCGGTGTGACGGGGGCATCTGGGCCAGATTGCAATCCGCGAGTGATCGAGAATGCTCTCCTGGTGGGGATTGGCGAGTGGACACGATGACCGTCGCGCATCTCTTCGCGACCACGTCGTTCGTCTCCGCCACTTGATTGTTCCATTTGAGATGCCTCGATGAGACCTCTGACATATATCTCCACCACATCGTCGATTATACCATTGATCTCCGCGAGATGAGTGTCAAACCAGCTGCGAGAAGGCCAGGCAGCGATGAGCATGGTAAGGTGCGTGATGACGAGCGTGATCTCGTCTCGCGCATCGTCGAGTTGCTTCTGACGAAGTTCTTCTGGATTTGGCGGATCTGCGAACGGGTCTTCGTCTTCGCCACCAAAAACGCGCTCCTGATTCAAAACTTCCTTGATGCGCGCCTTCGCCCAGCGTCCGACCAAGGTGCCGGCCAGATTGACGGCGCCCGTTGTCGAATCCCGAATTCTGTCGCCGTGGCTTCGCTCATCGGACAGGAACGCCCTCGTCGCCGTCGCACAGAACTGTCGGAAGCTTGTTTGACTTCGGCGCTTCTTCTCAGGCGACGAAGATGATGCGAAAGCGTCCCAGATTAGGCTCTCGAATGTCTTCGAGTCGAACGTCTGACGCCCATCCTCGTGTTTGAAGAAGTAACCCGGCAATGCTGGGATCACGTCGCGAAGCTGGAGAGACGAGTAGACGGCCGAGGACGCGATGGTGCCTTGGATGAGCGTCGTTTGACTGGCGACGAGATGTGCGAGAGGCTTCGCGATTGACGGATCGTCCAATTTGACGGTGCTGCTTGTGATTTGAGATTATGCGCGACGAAGAAGAAAATATTATTTACCTGTCTGATTCTTTCATGTGCATCATCTCATCGACGGTATAGACACGCTGGACAGTGCCCTCCTCTCCATCGTCCTCAATAAAGTCCTTGCCATCGATGATGGCTATCTCCACGTCGTGCTTCACGTTTATTCTGTACCGCCGAACAGCTTCCCATAGAGCGTAGAAGAAAGACATAGACGCGCTGACATATGATGAACTGTGACGCGTGCCAGGGTCGAGGTGAGAGAGAAGCGCGGACAACGATGGCTTTTCGTCGAGAATTTGCGAGTCTTCAAATCGTCCTGATGCTGACATGGACGACGACATTGAGCCGAGCTGGTTTCTCGACTCGAAAGATGCTGCTCTGCGATGCATCTTCGTCGGAGAGTGAGGAACGATGAGAGCTGAAGAAAGACTCCTTGTCAAGCCCAGCTCGGAGACCGTGTTCTCGGCCTCCTTCTCCTCGTTGTCCACGTCGATCATCATGTCTTCGTCCACGGCTGTTTCACCTCCAACGCTTGTCCAGCTGTCGCTCAAGGCGCCCTGCGTGGTCGACACGTCGCTGAACCCGCTCATCCCACTCATCCCGCTGAAGCGGCTGAGGGTGCTCACGGTGCGTTGACGGGGGCGCCATTCTGGGTGCGATACGACGTCGGATGCTGCGTCCCTAAGCTCTTTCGACCGCGGACTGAGGAAGAAGGGCTCGTCGACGTCTGTACTCTCATCGGCGGCGGCTGAGTGCGAGCTCGAAAAATACGACGAGTGACGAGAGAGAGGGCGGGAAGGGGTAGAGTGGGGATGGTGCTGCATAGACATGGACCTCGATGGAGGTGGGGAGGCTGCTCGACTCGAAGTGCGAGTTCGAGAGGATGCTCGCGACCCATAGCGTGAGTGTGCTGGTGACGGTGAGCGGAGGTTCTGCCTTGAATGAGGGGTGTATACGCGGAAGAGGAAGGGGTGTGCAGGAAGAAGGGTAGTGAAGGAGTTGGAGGTTGAAGCTGCTGGTCCTCCGTGTTGGGGAAGGAGAGGCTGCGGTATTCGTTCCATCCTGTCGCAGAACCTGGTGGTCGACGAGGAGGAAGAGGACGCCATGGCTCTTCACTCTTGAAGTTGTAGCGTGGATGGCACGGTGGGGATCTTTATGAGCGGTAGGGATGGTGGAGGGTCGAGGACAAGGAGGGACGGTGCTCGCGTTGCAACGGCACGGTATCAACGCTGTCTCCGCGTTTGTATCGATAGATTAATTGAAATTGAAGGCACGGCCGTTAGGCGTTCATATTCGGGCACGAGGCACGATCTCGGGACACCCATGCACCCATTCCTCGTGTCCGCTTCCTCGCTCGCTCGACACACCAGAACATTCTCCACAACAGGCTCCTTGCGTTGTTCAATGTCGACGGCGAGCATGGAATTCGTGTCTGTCTGTTGTTGTCGACGACGAGCGTGTTCGGAACGTTGTCGGCGCTGCAACTGACCCTGCCACGGGCCTCCGTTACGTAACAGCCTCGACCCGAAAGCCAGCTCGGAAACTCCAGGATATCTTTCGTCGATAGCGGATCGTACCTTCTTCCGAGAGCAGCCTAATCGTTCTCGAGTCTGTCGTCTTTTACGCATGTGAAGCGTTTTACAGACCATATGTATGCATTTCAATCGAACTGAGACATTGTTTATATTTGCATCATCTTGATCGGCTTCGGAATGGTAGAGATCGATCATCCGAGTGTTCGCCTTTGCTAACAATACATCGACGAGCTCCTACCCTTCCAATCCTGCGCGAAAGATGAAATATTGAGTGTATGCAACAACCTCGAGACGATTTCTTTTGAAGTTTTCAATAAACGCGTCAACGCGTCGCCACGAGGACCTCGCGTGGCAAAGCGGTGCCGCTACAATCTGCACAGCCCGCGACTGCGACCAGCATCTACTGCGGACACGATGAGGACGTCTTGCTTTTCTACCATCAACAGCTCCTTTGTCGACCCACCTCCCATCCACCATGATCATCGTAGATACAGAAAACGAGAAGGCTAACGCGACCGTCGGCGTGCAGCCGCCAACCCAGCTTTTCTTCGCGCGGATGCCTGAACCGGACGTCTCAAATCTTTCCAATCAAATGGGAAGCACTTTGCGCATTTCAGAGCAAGACGCGCCTCCAGCTTACGACCAAGTTGCGAATTCTCAACCTCAGAATGCCGGTAGCTCTTCAACCCAACGCGAAAGCATGTTACCTTCGGGCTCCTCTGTGCAAGCCTTCGAGCCTCTCGTCACCCATTCCAGAGGAAAGCGTCTGCATGAGGGATTTTACTCCATGCTGCCTCCAACGGACATTGTTCCCCACCCCTTCCTGCAAAGAAGTATAAGTACAGAAGACTGGAAAAGGTATGTTAATTATCTCGATGAGTGACTGCGAAGGAGCTTAATTCGATATCAATAGATTTTTAAATGAGTTACAAGAATGTGCAAGAATAGCGAACAATGCATCAACTTCGAGTTCAGGAGAGCCACCAAGTCCGAACGCAATGAAGAATGCGGCTTCTTTTTGTGCGTGCCAGTTGTCGTCTCCCCAGTTTTATGGCTGATTATTCTCACAACAGTCATGTCTACGTTCAAAACAAATCAACGAATGGATAGGCCTGTAGCTACTAGCTCTACGAGCAGTTTGGAATCTCCATCGACTCCCACAGATCCGTGGTCTCTGATCGAATATTGGAACACAGTAAGTTATGTCTTCTGCAAAAGTGGTTTGGTTGCTAACATTCAGTGCAGAACGTCTTCCATCCTCGAGGCATTGATATTGTGCTTGCAAAAGGTCCTCGCAGGCTCAGTGGAGATAGGAACCTACCACCGCCTGATTATGAGTCTCCGTTAATCCAGAACTCGGCACCTTCGTCTCCTCTTCCACGACCGAGTCATTCCATGCGTCCCCATCCCGTCCCACCTGTAATTGCACCTCATCCCTTTGCCGGTGTGCATCCCTGCTCGCGCCGAAGAGCGATGGCTGCCAGCTACAGTGGGCGACATGAGTGTGGTAGCGGATGCGGTCGCAGTTGTCGCCCTCCACGCGCTGCTTCAAACTCATCAACCTCCTTTGGTTCCGATGATGAAGGAAGCTCGGGTCGTAATTTGAGCACTAATTACTCTCCCGTCGCACCTCCGACGGCTTCTTCGTCTCCCACCATTATTCCGACTCCCCACGTTGGAGGTGGCGAGCCCCCAAGCAGATCCGTCCCCAGCGGGCAAAACTCATCAACTACGACCTCAAACCCCAACCTCGAAGCCCCCTTACCGGACCTCCCTCCCGAGCGCAATGGCGTGGTCCTGGGAGACGTTCACCCGCGTGCACAACGTCATATCGACCGGTGGGCAAAACGGCAGGAACGCAAGAACGAGCGGTTCGACAGGAAGTTGCAACGCAACTACGCGAAGATCGAGCAGAAGCTGGAGAAGAAGGGGTTCTACCTCAGCCCGTTCTTGCCTGTGGACCTTGCAATGCATGGCGTCGGCATGGGCGTCGGGCTTGGGATGCGGGGAGTTGGTATGGGTATGAATATGGGATTACGAGGAATAGGTTTGGGCCTGCGAGGCGTTGGGTTGGGAATGCGTGGTGGAAAGGCGCCTATGAGCGAGGTTGCTCTTGCGGATGAAGAGGATGGGTACTACCGTCTCATCGTCACTGATTTGAATCGAGTGTGAATATGATTACCTTCTTTTCTTTTAGTGATAGTGTCTGTCCTGTATTTCTGTATCATCATATAATTCTCCATCTATGATTGACTTTGGTTTTGCAAAAGTAATGCTACTCTGACTATATACAAGAAATCTTATAAACGGGCAAACAAAGTGGTTCCTCAACACGAAAACATCGTGACGATCTAAAGAGCAAGTAAATAGCTTCAAATGAAATGTACAGGTATGTTCCGGAGATGAAGACGCTTGCATGTCTTCGACTAGCATAGGGATGCCAGCAGTGCGAACAGGGCGTTCAGTTCGTAATTCGTGGTTTCCCGATATTCATTCCATTAGGGAGGTTCCTATCAGGTGTGACTTTCGATTTTGGGAGGGGGAACAACTGGATAAACCATGGCTTCGACCGCTCGTCCTCCTTGAGTTGCTTCTTCTTGACGAGCGCCTTCATATCCGTGTCGTAATTCAATATCAGCTCGAAAAGCTCTCGATTGCCTTGCATCTGCATCGACGAGTGTTGCCAGATTCCTCGCATCTTCGGCACGCATTTGCGCAGCTCGTCGCATATGGGGAAGAGCTCCCCTACGGTCGCGTATCCTGCCTTCCAGTACGTGTCTAGACACATAGCTAGGTAGACTGTAATGTGTTTGTTACAATGGGGTCAGCGATGGAGAAGGACGTTCACTTACATGCTCGACGTTCTTCGTCCAGAGGATATTCTTCTGCGGCTTGGCGGTATAGTTCCGCGCCCGTCTTTGCATGGTTGACGCAGTTCCAAACGTTCTGTGTTTCATTCTTTGCCATTTCCTTATAGCAGAAAGCTTGGATTCTGAACTCTTCAGTACGATCGCTGGATTGGACGATTCTAGGTTATTCCTCACCCGAGAGCCTCCGCACGAGGATATACGAAATATCCATACATCGCTCCGATATCGTCTTTGTACTCGTCTGGATTTGGCTTCCATTTCTTCGAGTCTCGGTACAAGTTCTCCGAGAGCTCTAACAGCCTCGGGACGGTGTAAAGAGCGGGATTCGGTGTCTTGACGTACGCCTGAACATCTCCAGCCTTCAAGCCTTTATCCTCGAGAAGGAGTATATTTGCTTACCTGAAACATGGCTTCGACATATAGGCCTCGCACGGTAAGGAAGAATCCATTATCGAAGATTGGTCCCCTGTCTTTCTTGGGCACCTTCTGCCAGATTTTCCTACCACGCTCAATCACATCAATGGCCGTTTCAAACCATCTCAACGAAGAGGGCCAATCGTGCGTGTACATCCCTACAATGAACGCTCGAAGAATCCAAGCTCTGCGAAAAAAATGAATACATCTCCTTTCGATGACGAGAGTACGTCACTTATACGCACCGAACTGCCGTACAAATGGCAGGCCGAAGCACCTCCCATCCGTCCGTCCTTAGACGTCTTTTAGCCTCTTCCAGGAGAGCCTCCGATCCGATTTCAACCCATTCGCTGACACCGAGGTTCGTCATCTCAACGCGTACTGAAATTGGACTAATCAGCGACTTGAAGATACATGATTACTATAAGTTTGCCTCACTTTGAGCGTTCATTTTCTCCGTCCATGTATCGTCGTCAGGAGATACGCAGAAAACACGCCGATCTCGCAATAAGCCTTCGACGACCTTGGAAACTGCCTGTTTATGGGTGAATTGATCTGACACGATGATAGGCAGTTCTTTGATTCATCTCTTACATTTGTCGATCTTGTCTGGAGTGCTCTGTATTTCCCATCAGGCGAATAGGCAACCGCGAGTGTTTCGATGTCATCCCAGCCCGATTGAAACGCCTAATCATGAAAATGACGGCTCAAATTACAGTCGTCGCCTAAAAAACTTGAAATCAACGTACTTCGTGCGCGGATTGAACCACATATGCCTAGAAGAGCTTCAAAACTTGTTTCACTCATAACCGCGGAATAAGACAGTACACTGCTTTGATAAACCTCGTTTTCCTTCATAATAGGTACGAGATAGGCGGCTCGATCCCATGGCAATTTCATGTTCCTCTCGTACTCAGAATCCAGTCGGTGACCCAGCCCCTTGATATTCTCTAGTCGTTCTTCTGCCCGTTTCAAGTTCGCGTCGTATGTTTCCTTCAGCTTTGCACTGGTGGGTTTGGACATATCGAGAGTTTCCATGGCACGTTTCCAACAAGCCCCAGACTGCTTGAATGAACCAAGTTCCTGTTCCAATACTCATATTAAGTCACACTAATCTTCGAAGGGGTCGAGATTTATTCACGAATGCGGCTGTCGCAAGGCGAGCCCATGCTCTTGAAAATTTAGGATCGAGCTCTGTAGCCTTTACAGAAGTGCGTGGTCAAGTCTCTTGTTTCATCTTAGGAAGTCACTACGCACCCTTTTCGCGTCTCCAGAGGCGTCTAAGTATCTGGACTCCATACGAAAGCACTCAGTAACTTGTCTCCAGCAAAACGCGCGTCATACTTTCTGGTCGCGAGTGAGCACGCTGCTCTATTCGAGTACAAAACGGCATTGTCCTCGTCTTCGTCTATCGCAGCTGTGTACTTTTCGTATGCTTTGGCGAATTGCTTCTTCTCGAAAAGCTCGTTCCCTTCGTTCTTCAGCTGCAGTGCCTTCTCAGCGCGCGAGACCATGGTGGTCGTCGCGATGCAGCTCCTGTCTACGCGACTTCGAGAAGAACGCGCGCGTCGTGGACAACACGTGGCGCTCGCGTGCTCCGCAAAGGCTATTTCTGCTGAACTTCCCCTGGTCTCGCCAGTGAACGGACCCGTTTGGCTACAAATGGTCTACGTATTGGTGATGCAATGTAACTATACAGCGAAGTGTGCGATTTAGACTGATATGAAATATATCCGAGAATGATAAGAGCTTGTTCACAAGCATTTCGTCATAATAACCCATAAAAACTCAAATTAGCGACAGAACCGTGCGGTTGTCCGTACCGCATAGTTAAATCCCTTATTGACCCGCAAAAGATGGAAGAGAGTGAGAGAGATTAGGTGTCGCCATCATGATGACGCCATCTGCACTCGTCGCTCTTGAGCAACCCGCATCACCTCGACCAGGTTTCCCTCAAACACAGGTTTTGTTAAGACGCTGAAAATCACAGTAAGACGAGGGATGACATAGAGCAAGTCCCTTGACGTACTGATCTGCCCCTGCGCTGAGAAATTCCTGTCGATCGGATAAAAGAGCATTCCCTGTAGCAAATATTGAGAAAACATCCAGTTATCAACCCCGTAGCATAGTCGTACCAGTGACACCTATCACTAAGTCTCCTCTCCGGAAAGACCGAAGTGTCGAAACTGCGTCTAACCCAGACATGACAGGCTGTCGATAAAAAGATTAAAAAAGTAAATCATGGCTTTTCGAGCGATGAGCACGATAAAATAACCCACCATTTGATTATCAAGAAATACGATATCATATCGACCAGAGGTCCAATTGGAGCGTGCTTGGTCTGCTGAGGCTATCATTTCGAGCGCCACCTGCCCATTCTCAGCAGTGTCTACAGCGCACCCCATTCGAGCAAGACTTCGCTCCATTAACTTCCGTGTGAGAATGTCGTCGTCCACGACGAGCACGTGTAATCCCTTTCCCAGTTCCATGGTCGACGTGGCTTTCCTTGAGAACGCCGGGGTGTTTGAGAAGGATGGCTGGGGTAGAGAAAATCCAAGAGTCGTTGAGGATGGAGGAAGAGTCGCTGAAGTTCTCCATCGTTTAAGGATCCCAGAAACGTCCGAGGTACCACGCCAAACAAAGGCTGGACGACGAGTCTGCCTTCCGCCTGCCTTATCGGCAAAGGAACGTCCGGGGAGGGCTGTGTGGGCTGCGGCTTTCGTGCCTTGCTCTGGGAGCAGGTGGCCATCGTCCAGCGATCGAGACCTCTTACGATATTTCCGATTTGAATCCCTGTCGCATGTGATGTTCCTGACAATCATCTGAGAAGAAGCACCTGATGGCAAAGGTAAAACGGAGAAGTTCGGCCCTACGTCGGGAGCGGGGGTAGTGGCGGGGCGCAGTGGTAGAGCTTCGTCGTCGTTGTCGCTCTGCGTCGGGGAGGGTTCAGGTGTCGATCGCGCTGAATAGTAAACAGACGTCTCATCGGGGTCCGAATCAACGGACGATCCCTCCAAAACATCTGAGACTTCTGCTTCAGGTTCGCAGTCAGTGATGTCGTTCAGAACTTAAAACAAATGTTAATTATCAGGGGTCGGTATGACGCCAACAGATGTCTTGAAATACCTCTTGATATTTTTGTGAGACTATCGCATAATGCCTCCCATTCAACGAGCACCTTGGCTGTTAATGGGAATGATTCTTCTGAAACGATATTCTGCACGGCGAGGACTTTCGGAAAGCACTTCAGCAAAACAGGGTAATCAGACGACGGAAAATCTTACCTGCATTGTGTAGGGGTGTCCTGACTTCGCGAAAGATCATACCAGCGAAAGCCTTGAATTCTTTGCGCGAGAGACCTTTCGCTGAGCAATTTAAAGCCTTGACGGAAGATAAGCTTGAGCTTGTGTCCGTCGATAGGTTGTCCTTGGCCAAATAGGAGCACTCAGCGGCGCTCGAAGTTGTCGGTATGGTGGCGAAGGTGCTCATTGTCATAGCGGCGGCTACAGAAATGAACATCCCAACCAGCTTCGCGGCGTCGAACTTTCTATGAAAATGGGCGGTAGAAATGAACTACCTGACGCGAAACGCAGTCGAAGAGGTGAATCGACCAAGCGTTGAGGAGGGCGGCGCGTCCAGCAAGAGAGGGAGAAAGTGGGTTGAGAGCGAGCCGCAGCAGGAGGGATGGGTAATATCTACCGTCCGAACAATCGTTTCGGTCCTGCAACCATATCGATAGTTGGGTGGAAGAAGGGCCAGACCCGCTACATGAGAGAGCTATGCCGGGGGCTAGAACTCGGCTCAGCCGGAAATGATCTACGCAACACTTCTTCACGGAGACAGCAGTCGGCATGTTACCCATTGGACAGACAGGGTACCGGAACTTGAATTTCGGATTCCATGAGGTGTACAGTGCAGCAAACAGTCTCCCCAGCGAGATTGCCGGGTCCAGTAACATATGCCCGTGGGTCAGCGTCGCATGACAACGGATCAGTGCCAGCTCCACTTTCTGGGCATCACGACATTTCGGCGGTGGTTTGGTCACGGAATGACGGGGAGGCGGAGGAGGCACATGGACATGCACCGAAAACGAGGTATTTCGGAGTCGAGTCGTTGGCCGCGTCTTCAAGGGATGTTCAATGCTTGTAGCGGTAGGAGTTTCCCTACGGCAATTTACAAGGATTATTTATGAGTCATGAGATAGACAGATAGCGAAAGGAGTTTACCGAAAGAATTATATCGGCGATTATTGCGCTTGCTTTGGGATTTTGGACGCTGGACGACCCGCGAGTGAATGTACCGTTTGGGAGATTGAAGAGGCCGTTAGGTAGGTACCCTATCTGTCGGCTCTAGATTGCTGACATCTTCATGCTTTTTCTCCGCAAAGGACAAGCTCTTCATCACAATGAACCGTATGCGGTTCAAGCTTGACGCGGCGGACTATGAGCCTAGACAGACAGGCCGAACCCTCGTTGCGTCGCCAGTGAAAAAGTCGTGTACGAGATGAATGTTGTCGTCGCGTTTTCCGCGCGTGGATATTTGGGCGTTGCTTGATGAAAAGATTGCAAAAAAGTCGAAAACAATCAAACGAAGGCCGGATGAAGTTGATGTCGGAGACAGAAGAACGCGTCGAACGCCAGCACAGGCAGAAGTTCTCAAGCGCCAACCCTGAGAACCTGGCGAGGTCTAAAACTATCAAACTCAAAGGTATTTCGACTGTCAAGATGATGCTTTGTTTCACCACTACGAAAATATATGATCAGGCGTTGGTGGGTACAGGAAGTGTCTCGTGTGCTGATTGTAGCTCTATAAATGCCTATTGACGATAAGATCGGTCGTATTTCACTCTAGAGTGCTCTGGCCCCTTCCACTCCTTCTTTGAGTCTACTGAACACCTCCAGCTTACGAACTCGTTCTTCCTCCATGCCTGCTAACGCCTGATCCCACCACCGATCTTCCCCAGGAACATCCTTCCAACCTCCTTTCAGCAGCTCTCGCATACTTATGCCAGATTTCCCTCCTTGTGCCTTCATATCAGGAGATCGCCTCGACCTCAGTTGCTTGATCTCTTGCCATTTCTCGTTGGATAACCCGAAGCCGTTCGAGGCCAAGACCAGCGCTGGAGGGACGGTTATTCGGCCGATTTTAAAGCACACCTGCGAGATGCCAATGCAATGCAAAACTTCATCATCCGACTCATCCAGAGCGCGGTTCGAGACCACCTGCACAGCGGGTGTGCTACTGCCTGACGCGGACGTTAGGTCAATCGCCGCGGCGGGTGTATGAATCAGAGGAGATGGGATGCCGGCTTGAACGCTGGTGGAAGGAGCCGCTTCATCTCGAAGACCTGCCTGGGCTTCCTGCAACCGTTTCTTCGTTTCGTTCTTCGCAACCGTCGCTCTCTTCGATTTGCTAACAAATCGTGAGACGACGTACATCTGAATGAAGATCAGGATCAGTGCGTCCAATGACCGAGATGATCATCTCTTCTCACCCATTTTCCATCCCAGCTTCCGAACGTTGACCGAACCTCGTAGCTCGCTCCAATAGGAATCTCTCGAATGAAATTGAAGTGCGTCCCACCCAGAGCAATCCAGCCACCGTCGCGGAAGAAAGCGAGGAAGCACTCCAGGGCGCAGTTAAGGCGAACAGCGTCGAGAGTTTTCGCGTAACTTGAGTTGCTCAAGTGGATGTTGTAGTCTGATTCGTCCGGGCTCGCCCAGGATTTGTAAGGCTTGCAGATATTTGGAGAGAACGGGCTGCGACCTATTGGCTGGCGTGAGTCGAGCCATTTCTCCTTCGATTGGCCCGAAAGCCTGACAATCCACCAATTCAGGCGCAGGAAAGCGACGGGGCTAAACATGCGATCTGATTGGATGAGGTAATTAGACAGAGAACCACCACTTGTGAATACAACTCACAATGCCATGTGAATGGAAAAGAGCGAGCATTGACGATGAGCAGGAGGACCACCAGATAGCGGATGGGCCTTGGGATGAACGGGAGAATAGACTTGCTGCTGTCGCCCCATACGAGTTCGCCTAAGCTCTTCAACGCATTCCTAACGCCTGTCAGAGAGATCGTCTGTATTGACGACATCTTGTGACGGTGAGAGTGGGAGGAACGAGGGAAACTGCATCCTCGTCGAACTGCGCTGCTCGTCGTCTTTTTGAAAGTTGCACCGGGTAGCTCCTGCTTCCGTTAGCCGGTGGGCACACCGCCCATTCCCACGACCACGTTCGGACTTTCCTTGAGCGCGCCGAATATTTCTTGAATTTGAATTTGTTTCTTGCGTACCTCCATGGCGGCGGAATGGGCGTCCAATCCATCGTCAAAGACCTCATTCAATCCAGATCTCATGCAGAGAGCGAGGTCACATACATCCCCTTGACGGACACCAGCGTATTACCCGCAGAGGCTTCTCACATTAGCGACGGTCGCGTCGAGTTCCAGTTGGGCGTGGACAGCAGCACGGACGAGGATGACGACGGTGACACTCTAGCGAACGGTGAACTCGAAGTAGACGATTTAGAGAAGGAGAAACTTAGACGCGTCTCTGATGCCATTCCAATCGCCGCGTTCACCATCGTTCTCGTCGAGTTCTGCGAAAGGTTCGCGTTCTATGGGTTGTCCGGTGTATTCCAAAACTACCTCCAGAACCCGCTTCCTCCAGGCGGAAACGGTGCAGGAGCTCCTGCGTCTCCCAGTGATCCGTACCCCGCAGGCGCTCTCGGGTTAGGTCAAGGAACGGCGACGACGCTCAACAACTCTTTCGGCTTTCTTGCGTACGCTCTTTCCATCGTTGGGGCGGTCATAGCAGACGCATATTGGGGTCGCTACAAAACTATCTCATCATGCTGCTTCGTCTACGTTATTGGACTCGTCGTCATTACCTTCACCTCGTTTCCATCGCTACTTGCTGGTGGTTTTGGGCTGATGGGGTGGATTGTAGGTGTGATCATAGTGGCAATTGGAACAGGAGGAATAAAAGGTGTGTGCCCTCGCATTTTAGTTTCGTACATGGGTGAATCTCTTATCATTCATAGCCAATGTTTCTCCCCTTGTTGCCGACCAATATCGCAAGACGACGTCGTTTCCTCGCACACTCCCCTCTGGAGAACGCGTTCTCGTCGACCCGACAATCACTATCACACGCATTTACAGCCTGTTCTACTGGTGTATCAATGTGGGAGCTCTCGCTGCGCTTGTTACTACCCAGCTTGAACGTCGAATTGGCTTTTGGGCAGCGTTTTCTCTCCCCACCGTGGTCTTTCTTGGCACGCCATTGATTCTCATCCTAGGACGGAACTTATACTACAAAGTACCACCCAGTGGTAGTATAATTCTAGACGCCGTACGGGTTGTGCGGATAGTCATCATAAACTCTTGGAGGAAGTTCCGTGGATTCCACATAGATGTTGGCGACGTCTGGGACCTCGCCAAACCGTCTTTCGCACCACGTAGCGCTTGGTTTACTTGGGATGACGATTTTGTGGTCGATGTCCGACAAACCCTGCGTGCGTGCCAGGTCGCTGCCTTCCTACCCATCTATTGGAGTGCGAATTTCCAGCTGGGCACAAATCTCGTTTCTATGGCCTCGACAATGCGGACGGACGGCGTTCCCAATGATTTATTGCAGAATATCAACCCACTTTCTCTTATCTGTCTTATCCCAGTATTCGACATGTGGATATACCCAACATTGAGGAAACGCGGTCTTGGTGCCCTGTTAGCGCCTATTCCGAGGATTACTCTGGGATTCTTTATCGCTGCTTCAGCTATGGTCTACGCAGCAATTCTGCAGTCTCATATTTATGGATCAAATGATTGCGGCGAATACGTGAGCAGTTGCTCCACGACGAGTACGATTACTGTGTGGGCACAGGCTCCTTGTTATGTGCGTTAAAATCCTTCATTCTGAATGAACAATCTGTCTGCGATCTTTGATTTCCGCTTGCTTACATGCTGATTTGTAGGCATTGGTAGCCATTTCCGAAATTTTTGCGTCGATCACGAGTTTAGAGTATGCATACAACAAAGCGCCGCCTCGTATGAAGTCAGTCGTAATTGCGCTCTTCCTTTTGGCGTCGGCTTTCGGTAACGTACGTCACATATACTAATACAGCGAGCATTGGGCTCATGATTCTAATATCAGCTGATAAATATTGGACTTGCTCCTCTGGCACGGGATCCATTCCTTGTGGTCCTCTTCACGAGTGTTGCAATCTTGACGTCAGCTGCGGGATGCTTGTTTTACTATTGCTTTCGGGACCGGGATTAGAATGGTATGTGAGGAATTTCCAATGCGGTCGGTCAAAAGGATTTACTCGTGCAACAGTATAATTTATAGACGTATTATGAGGGGAGGATCACTGTTTTATTGTAGTGTAAGTGTGTTTCCTTCTACACCCGCACCCTTTTCTAACTCTTTGTTCCAACTTCCGGCCGCAGTAGATTTGTACTGTTTTTATTTTTTCATGACGCGACCAACATTTTGCCGCGTATATAGCCACGGTGTGATGCGCTGGCGCCAGGACGCTATATCTTGTCAGATGATTATTCATCCGAGCACTTCGTTGCTCCAGACACACTGTGAAGGACCGCAAATTATGTTACCCAAAACCCGACGCCGGTCCGCTCTTGGCTTCGCGAATTCTGCCGCACATATTCTTGGCTTCCCCTGCCGACATCGCTCCATGTTACATTCACGTCCGTGCATATGAACTCTCGTCTTCAGATCCACCAATTCGCGTCTGCGTGCCGCTGATCATGATGATGATTCGGACGTCATTACTTTTCTGTGTGTATTTGTTCGTCGGCCTATGCGCCGCTCAGCAGCAGCAAGGCGGGTCGGGATATGACACTCGGTGGGTTTTGATTTTGTAGATATTTTCCGTTCTCAAATCAAATATCACGTTTCAGTAGTGCACCCCCAAGCGTTGTAACTGCCAACGCGACGTTCGCGATTCCCTCAAGCATTCCAACCGATGCAGTCATGGTGGATCCGGCGCTTCTCAGCGTGTCCATCGAATTTTTCGCATTTCCTGGTTATCTCAATCTTTCGGCGACGCAGAAATGTTTGAGTAATATACAAGCTTTGCGAGGTGTAGCGCCTGCCGTTAGAATTGGCGGAACGACGCAGTACGTTGGTCATTTTTCCAGAGCTCGATTTTGCTCATAAACTACTTGTAGGGATCGTGCATCTTTCGATCCATCTCTTCAGAGCGCTGTCCAGTATACAGTCGATTCGCCGCTGGATGCTCCGGATACACTCACGTACGGCCCGGAATTCTTCGAACTCGCTAACACCTTGAAGGGCGATGTCACCGTTGGACTGAATAGGCAACTGAATAATATCACAAACACTATGCTAGCAGCTGTGGAGGCAAAGAAAGTCGTAAGCGGATTATTGGCTTTGGAACTGGGGAATGAGCCCGAGTGTGCGTTGAACTTCTCATCTTCGTTGTTACTGTAATTCATTTCTAATGCAGTCTATGCGTCGGGTTCGCCGATCATACCTTCGGGTACGACATGGTCTCCTACTGAAGACGGTGCAAGCCAGAAAGCGTGGTTTACTTCTATTCAATCATCCGTGAGTGATATCCTCGTAACGAAGTGCGTTTGATTGACTCTTACGTACGTTTAAGGTCGGGGATATTTTCCAAGCAGCTGTATATCTTCAGTACCCTACGTGGTCGACGACAGGTTTGATACCACTGCTGGAGGGAGCGATATCGTACGTCAAGACGTTCTCGGGCCATTCGTACCCTCAATCGGCTTGCGGCGGAGCTTCGACGAACTTGCAGACTCTCATGAGTCATTCGTGAGCTTTACAGCATTCACATGTATCCGGTTCAAGGTTGAAAAGGAATCAGGGGAATTGTTTCATACACGAAGCAGTATGCAAAGGAAGCGACATCAGCACATAGTCAGAACAAGCGATATTTCTTGGGTGAAACGAACTCGGGTGAGTGCGAAATGTAGGATGATTGAGACAAGGTCTGAGTTAGCCATCATTCAACCAGCAACGTGTGGTGGAGGGGGGATAAGCAATAACTTTGGGGCGGGCCTTTGGGTCATGGATTATCTCCTGCAAGGAGCTATGAATGGGGTTGAGAGGTTGTATTTTCACCAGGGCACCATTGGTAACTGCGTGAGTGCGAGCCTTTGAGTATCGAGTAGTCTCTTTCTTATCACAGTTGCGATAGGCATACTGCTTCTGGGGAAATGATACATTCGCTCCTTTCTATGGAGCCATGTTCGTCTCCGAGTTTCTAGGATCGGAGGGTGATGTGGACGGTAGTGGTTCGAAACTCGTCATGCTGGATAATGGATCAAGTTCGCTCGGGGCCTACGCGATGTTTTCAACCAAGACAGGCGAAGTCTTACGCGTCCTCGTTTACAACTCGGCATTCTTCAGTGGTTCTGGTTCTCGGTCCTCCGAAGTCGTTTCGCTGGCGGGATTGAAGACATCGGCAACTTTACGTGCCAAACGGCTGACGGCACCTGCTAGCACATCCTTAGCGGGTCAAGGGATTACAATTGGGGGAAGTGGAACATTTGATGCTTCATGCAATTCTGTCGGAAGTCAGGTTTTCGAGTCTGTAGTCGTCCAGAGTGGAACGGCGAGTGTTACCCTGAAAGCGTCTGAAGCGGTCATCTTGTACGTAAATTAGATTAGCGAGCCTCGTTTCGATCACTGTGTTCTATTTCTGTTTGCCGACGCCAACATGGCTGTAAGAGGGATCTCTCCCAAAGTTGCAATTGTTCTCAAGCTTGCTCGTTGACCTCAACGTCGATGTTCGTGCCAATTTGTCCGTCGTCGTCGACGCTGCTCGACTTGACGGATGATTGCGTACGCAGCGCATGGGGGACTCTCCTCCCAGCGGCCTTGGTGGTCGTGCTCGCAGTCTGCTCGTTGCGCTATCCTCGACCGGTGACCGCAGCGTTCCGTTTTCTCAGTAGCCCATGGACGACCTTCTTATCTCTCGCGGAGGCAGAAGCGTATGAGCTCGACGGGGCGACAGCTCCTCAAGAAACGAAATCCTTGAACAAAGCGCCGTTGTGGTTCACGTTACTGCTCGTTGTGGTCGCGACTTTTGAAGTCATTGCATGGACGGTCGCCGCTGCGTTCACCGTCGTTATTGGTGGACCAGATTCCTCTTGGTATGGCGTTCGCAGTGCTATTCTTGCGGTAACTTGGGTCTACGCTGCCATTAAACCCATTCTCAAGTCCAAGGACACTCCGTCATACGACCTCCTCGCGTTGTATATACTGCACCTTATCGGAGGGATTCTTCTACTTGGAGGCGCGTTGTACGAACACAATGTCTATTTCGAGCCGCTTCCTCCTCCAGTCATTCTCGTTGGTTACTGCTTGAATTTAGCGGCTGTCTTGCTGTTGCTAGTGGTCATGTTTCTGCGACCCGTGGCCACCCCATCCGCGTCTGTGGACAAGGAAGAAATTGTACGTCGTCTCTATACTTTTATCTTGAGCTTGAGTTGAGTACGCTTCAGGGAAAATCTGTTTCACCCGAAGATTATACTTCGCTGTGGGGTTGGGTGGCATTCACTTGGGTAGAACCATTGATCAAGCGCGGCACCTACGAAACACTCAATGAGAAGGATGTCTGGGAGCTCAGTTCAACCATGAGAGCGAAGCCTGTCTTCTTGAAATTCAATGATATGAAGTGAGTCATCTTCAGTTGCTTATCATTTGCATAACTTCTAATGACTTCGCTTCAGGCGTAAGAGTCTTACAAGACAACTATGGGCCACCAATTCCGTAGACATTACGTGCGCAGTTCAGCTCTTTGCTTTCGCCTGGATCACTCATGCACAGCTTGTGATAGGATTGATTTCGTACTCACATTCGTCAGCGTAGTATTCAACTACGCCGGTCCGTTTTTCCTGAAGTGCGTTATTATTGTCTGTTCCGTGCTTGTTCCACTAACATCTGAGTCTGTATTTCACAGGCGCATTATTGATGCGATCGGGGACCCAACGCCTGAGAGACGGGCTTTAGCGTACATCTTCGCGTGCCTCGCCTTCGCCTCGACTGTACTCAAGGCTGAAAGCGATGTCCAACATTTGTGGTACGGCCGTCGGGCTGCGGTTCGCATACGCTCAGAGCTCATGTCGGCGATCTATGATAAGGCATTGAAGAGAAAAGACTTCTCTGGGATCGTCAACAAAGATAATAAAGATAGTAGGAGTAAAGACGGGGACGCGAAAAAGAAGGAGACGAAGGCAGAAAAGAAAGCGAAGGAGACGGCAGATGATCCTAAGGCGGGTGCGGATATTGGAAAGATTGTAAATTTGATGGCTGGTGATGCCAATCGAGTGAGTAATTGATACATTTTAGCGCGCTTTATGACATATTCTTACCCTTCTAGATCGCGATGATAATCTCAGGGCTTTACTTCATTTACGGCGCACCTTTCGGTATGTCTACTCTGTCTACATGAAGAGATATTAGCATTAATGTGTTCTCAAACTTTTTCCAGAAATAATCATAGCATGCACTTTCTTGTACCAGTAAGTGTTCTCTTCTCCTACTTAGCCCTTCATGCTGAAGAGCTTTTCAGGTTGCTGGGCTGGTCAGCATTTGCTGGATTTGTGGTTCTCATCCTCGGTTGGCCGCTCAACAGTTTCATTGCCCGTCGTGCCATTCGCATCTCGAAAGGTGTTATGGTAGCTCGTGACAAGCGAATGAGTGTTTTGAATGAAATAATTGGGGCGGTAAGCGCTTCTGGAATCGAATTTACGGCATCGTTCTTAAAAACCTTTTGCAGATCAAATTCATCAAGTTCTTCGCATGGGAGGACCGTTGGATTCAACGCGCCTTGGATTCTCGAAAACACGAGCTGAAGTGGTTGGTTAAATCTCGACTCAACTCTATCATGTTCCAAGTGTTGTGGACCACGGCACCCATTCTCGTGTCGGTCATCTCGTTTATGACGTTCGTTGCACAAGGCAATGAGCTTACCCTTGGTGTCGCATTTACGGTAAGTCTTTTAATTTGACCCGAGTATTGGCAGCTTATGATCAATTATAGGCTATAGCGTTGTTCAACATGATACGGCAACCTTTGAATGTTATCCCTACTTGGATCGTCCAAATTTTGCAAACACGAGTTGCGCTTCAGCGTATTGAAACCTTCCTAAATGAGGATGAAGTCGACGAACAGGTCTCGTCCATCAAGCGTGCAAGCATGAACGCAGGCACTCGACCGACTTATTCAGAGTTCGGGCTTCGGCAGGCAACTTTGCGTTGGAATGCTGTCGAAGAGAAGAAAGAAGAGAGCGAACCAGCGAACAAGAAGAACAAGAAGGCAAGAGATCCCACCCCGAGCGATGCTAGTGACGCAACGGTCGTCGAAACAACTGACGGGGCGAGCCCGGAACGCGCATTCGAATTATCAGACATTTCAGTTGTGTTCCCCGAAGGAGAGTTGAGCGTGGTTACTGGCCCAACAGCTAGTGGAAAGACAGCGCTTCTGGTGAGCTCGAATTTTCTGGCCAATGTCTACGTGTCGTAATATTGTTGCATTACCTACAGCTCAGTCTACTCGGAGAAATGACTCTTCTTCCAGGTGGCGAGATTTTGATGTCTAAGGAACCAGAGAAGGTCGACGAGCACGGGTTAATGCATGCCATCTCATACGCAGCGCAGACGCCTTGGCTCCAGCATCAGTCTATTAAAGAGAATATTTTGTTCGGAAGTCCCTTCGATGAGGCAAGGTACAAGGCTGTCGTCGAATGCTGTGCGCTTGGGCCCGATCTCAAAATTCTCGAGGATGGAGACCAGACAGAGATTGGTGCCAGAGGTGTTAGTCTTTCTGGTGGACAAAAGGCTAGGTAAGAGATTTGCTTAGTTCAACGCTCCTAGAAGTTGATGTTGATAATCAATACCAGAGTCGCTCTTGCACGTGCAGTATACGCCCGAACAAAATATGTCTTGCTGGACGATCCTCTTAGTGCAGTTGTAAGTGCTTTCTTCTCGGTGTACGTTTAATCTTGTAATGTTCTCTGTAGGACAGTCACACAGCTCGTTTCTTGTATGAACGATTGTTCCAAGGACCTCTCATGGAGCATCGAACTGTGGTACGTAAACCGTAGTGTCTTCCTTATACCATATCTCAAGCAACATCAAGGTCCTCGTCACTCATCATGTCGAGCTCGTTCTTCCCGGCACGTATTATCTCGTGCGGATGCTTGATGGACGCATCGATGTGCAAGGCGTGGTGAAGGAGTTGCGAAGCCGCGGTTTGCTTGAAAGTATTGTCAAGGACGCTGAAAGCGAGCCAAATAAGATTCCTGAGGAGGAGCTCAATGTGAACGAAGACGCGGATAAGGCTGAAGAAGGGACAGAACCTGAACAGGGAGCCAAGACCAAGAAAGCGAGGAAGCTCATCAAGGATGAGGAACGAGAAACTGGAAGCGTGAAATGGATCATTTACAAGACCTATCTGAAAGCCTCGTAAGCGCGCGCAAAATTAATCTTCCAGGGGTCTCAATGAATGTTGCAGGTCGTATTGGACATGGGCGATTCTAATGACGATCGTTCTCATCGTCCAGCTACTAGGATTTACGGAAAGGTACTGGATAATGGTATGTTTTGACATCACGCATTGTTGAAGTCCGCCTCATTGTGCTCCAGGTATGGGGTGAGGCGTATGGCAATGGTACTCAGAACGCCGTCGCCCTCGGGAGCCTAGGGTTCTCCTCGTCGATAGTGGAGCAGCAAGCCTATCTTTCTGATGCAATTACGCCGCACCATTTTGTCAACCATCCGCCACAATTCTCGACCGCTGGAATCCGCGACAGCTTGCCGCCAGCTCAGGAAAAACCGTTTTTCTATGTTATTGTGTATGCACTCATCGGCCTTACGACCGTCGTGGTCAGCGTCTGCTCGGTCGCCACTCAGTACACAGGTGCATTGAGGGCATCGAAGAATTTGTTCAAGAGATTGCTTGTTTCGGTCGTCCATGCCACGATGCGTTGGCAAGATGTCACACCAGCGGGTCGAATGCTCAATCGGTTCTCCAAGGTATTGATGTCAGCCACCTAAAATTTCTTGATACTGAACATTCCATCCAGGACATAGAAACCGTTGATACGTCTCTGGCTAGTTCACTTCAAGCGGTGAATTCTTCACTCGCCAACTTCGCCTCCTCAGTCATCGTGGTCATTGTTGTTTTTCCCCTCTTCGCGTTACCTGCGTCGCTGTTCGGGTTCATCTACTATCGGTTAGCATTGGGGTATCTCAACACTGGTAGGGACCTGCGTCGTATGGAGTCGACATCTCGGTCTCCCATATTCTCCGGGTTCGGGGAGCTTCTGGAAGGCGTTGTGACCGTCCGAGCATTCTCGGCGGAACACAGATTCAGAAACAACCTCTACTCAAAAATTGACTTGACGTTGCGAATGTGGTATAACTTCTGGATGACAAACCGATGGCTCCTCCTTCGGTTCGACTGTCTTGGTGCATTAGCGGTCTTCACTACGACGCTTTTCGCCCTCTCGGGCCTTGTGGATGCGGGATGGGCAGCTTTGAGTATCACGAGTACAATGGCGTTCACAAGCAACATCTACTGGGCTTGTCGTTTCTGGACCTCATTAGAGTTGGACTTGAACTCAGTGGAAAGAGTAGTCGAATATCTCGATCTTCCACAGGAACCACCCGGCGTCATTGAAAACTCTCGTCCTCCCGCACATTGGCCGTCGAGTACGGGTCCGAACGAGAACTCCTTGATGGTGGTCGACAATCTCGTGATTCGTTATGCCCCGGAGTTACCAGCAGTGTTGCACAAGGTTTCATTCACTCTAAAGGCGAGAGAGCGTGTGGGTTTGTTGGGTAGAACGGGTAGTGGAAAGAGTACACTCGCTATGAGCGTCCTGCGGTTCGTTGATCCAACGGAGGGTCGGATCTTAATAGACGGCGTGGACATTACGAGCATTGGCATACACGATCTCCGCTCTCGCCTGACCTTCATTCCACAAGATGCCACCTTGTTTTCAGGAACATTACGCGACAACTTGGATCCATTTGGCGACTACAGCGACGAAGAATGCATTGATGCTCTGTATCGCGTGCAGATGCTCTCCGATAGTGCTTATCAGTCTCAACGTTCCTCGCGGACAGCTTCACGGGCGGCATCCATCCACAGTGCACAAGAAGATTCCGACGATAACGTGTCACGGGCAGCTTCCGAAGTATCGTCCGTAACCGCAACAAGTGGCAATGGGAACGACAAAACTTCTTCAAAGATTTCTCTAGACACGGAAATCAGCGCCGGCGGCCTAAACTTCTCATCAGGACAGCGCCAACTAATCGCCATGGCTCGTGCTCTGCTTCGGCAGAGTAGTGTTATCGTTTTGGACGAAGCCACGAGTAGTATCGACTTCGAGACCGACGCCAAAATACAGAACACCATCCGTGAGGAATTCGGGAACTCCTTGCTGCTCACGGGTGAGTAAAACTTCATTTCATTTTGATTCCGGGTTTGGACTGACGTATCTTCCATGCTATCCAGTTGCTCACAGACTGCGCACCATTATCGACTACGACCGCCTCATCGTTCTGGACCAGGGCAAGGTCGCCGAGTTTGATACCCCATGGAATTTGATCAACAAAGATGGTGGGATTTTCCGCACGATGTGTCTCAAGAGCGGGACCTTCAATGAATTAGAGAAAGCGGCGAAAGCCAAAGCGATGGTCGAGTAAGTTCATCTATGCTGGAGGATGTATTCCCGCGATTCCGGCAACAATACACTTGCGACTTCGGAGTTATCAGTACAACGCTCATTAGAACAACGACTATGTTTATCTTGGCAATCGTGGTGTTCGTCCATAGATTCGCAACCCTGCCGACACGGAAGGTAAAACGATGTGACCTCTTTTAGTTATTTATCAGGTTTCAGAAATGAGCTATAGTATAAAGCTGGGCTGAGGATTCTCAGACGACTAACTTGACCCCCCTCGCAGCATGACGGTCGACCAAGGAATCCCCCAGGTTCAGCGAGCAGCATTTTTGACTTGTGCTGGTGGAGATTTGACAATCAAGTCGGACCACCCAGTCATTCAACCTTCCGAACTCTTACCAGGCCAATGCCTTGTCAAGCTATCGCATTCTGGGGTCTGTCACTCCGACTTATCTATTCGACATGATCACTATGCTATCCAATGCAAGTCTAATCTCGTTGGTGGACACGAAGGAATAGGCACGGTGGTCGCAATCGGCAATGGCACCACCAAAACAAGTGTAAAGGTGGGGGATAGAGTTGGGATAACCTTCATGGGGGAAAGTTGTCTCGAATGTGAGATGTGCATGAAGGGGCATGAAGCTCGTGAGTAAATCA
This sequence comes from Schizopora paradoxa, assembly GCA_001020605.1. NCBI lineage: Eukaryota > Fungi > Basidiomycota > Agaricomycetes > Hymenochaetales > Schizoporaceae > Schizopora > Schizopora paradoxa. The sequence continues at coordinate 51,284 of KQ085983.1, forward strand.
TGATGTCCTTTTCTCCGTGTCTGGGACTGATGTGTTCTTCATTTCAGAATGTCATAACCTAAAGTCTTGCGGATACCAAATTGACGGGACATTTCAAGAATACGCAGTACGCCTACCTTCTACGTCAAATCAAAGACTAATCGCATACATGTACTAAATCGACATCTGACATCGAAAACAGATCGCATATGTATCACATGTCGTTCCTATTCCAGATTCTTTGGACAGTGCAGCCGCCGCTGGCTTGCTCTGCGCGGTAATCCCTTTTCCATTCTGAAGGCTACTCAATCCGAACAAATTATGCAGGGTTTCACTGTCTACATGGCGCTCCGCGATAGTGAAACACATGTTGGCGACTGGGTGGTCATCTCCGGCGCCGGGGGAGGCCTAGGACATCTCGCCGTTCAGTACGCTGTCGCCATGGGTCTTCGCGTTATTGCAGTCGGTCAGCGACTAACTCGAAGTTGATGACTTCTCTTGGCGCTAACATTTCTTAGACACCGGCGAGGACAAGAAAACTTTCTGTCTGAAGCTAGGCGCAGAGAAATGGATCGATTTTAAGGAATCAAAAGATGTTGCTCAGGATATCATTGATATTGCAGATGGACTCGGTGCACATGCAGCAATCGTCGCTGCTGCTTCTGTGAGCGTTACAGATATTTTCGTAGACTTTTGACGCTCAACCCAGCCACAGTCAAGTGCATACGAAACCGCGGCTTCGTATCTTCGGAGGAAAGGCTATCTTATGGTCGTCGGTCTTCCTCCTCACTCATTGCTATCGGTACCCATTTTGCTCGTCGCAGTCAAGGTAGGTTTCGCAACACTTCTCAGATCGCTTTCTTGTTTTTCAACGATCTCATTTAGTGCTTGACGATACGCGGTGTTTTCATCGGGTGAGCAAAGATTAAAATTAGCTTACATTCTGCCCTTCTCATCGAAAACATTCCATCAGAAATCGGCAAGATATCCGAGAGGCTGTAGCATTGGCCGCAGCTGGAAAGGTTTCGTGCTTCCACACCATTCGCGGTCTTTCAGAGCTCGAAACGTACGTAATTCGTTCGGTGGCTCTTCGGTGGCTAAGAACGTACCTCACAGCGTTTATGACGAAATGGAGCATGGAAAGGTTGTGGGCCGAGTCGTACTTGACATTTCGAAATAAGCATCATTAATCTTGAATACCCCTTGTCAGTACTTATTAATACTTATTTCTGTTATCATGATTTCGCCGATCCACCGCGTTGACAATTCTCTTTAGATGATTGATAAAATAAACCGAAAAATTCTGCGTATAAATTACACCTTCGAATTATGGCACATCTTCGCATCCTCGTCATCCTCTCCTTTCAATGGCCAACTCAGGCTGCCATACATTTCCGTAGGTATTGATGAGCGACACGATCGTGATGTCGTCCAACCTGATATTGCCCTCCGAAATACGCCACTTGGCGTAACGGTCGAGACAATGCAGCGTTTCACAGCTCTGGAATCCCGTGTTAGATGCGGAGTCGAAAGTGTGCGTGAAAGCTGAGTACTGACCTTGATGTATTCAGCCACGAATCTTGAGACCGCCTTCGCAAGGATGTTCAAAGTCATCCTCTCTCCATTGTCATAGAGGTCCACTCTTTGGGTACGTTCATGCCCCACGTAGCCTGGCCACTAAAAGCGAAAGCGTTAAGTTACAGGTGATTAGCCTTCCATCAAAGAAAATACTGAAACATACCGATAGATACAGGTCGATTTCCCCGTATTGCACTCTGCGGAAGAAAAACATATCGTGCCACGCCATTTTCTCGACCGCGTCGCCGTCGAGCATATCTCTGAGCGGGATCCCCCTCGCTCCTCGCCCAGGCATCAAAAAGCCAATGGGACTCTCAGTCGGGGACGCAATGCGAGCGAAGGTATTGATGTCCGGCGGGATGTAGACCTTTGTCGGCACAAAGGTCTGGAAGATACGCTTCGGTGCGGGCGAGGTTCGTCGGGGTGAAGGCAGCGAGTCGGGATCTGTCTCTGAAGACGACCGTGACGGCGCCGGCGTGGAATAGCTGGGGCTATCCTCCCGCTTGATCAGTTGTGCTCTGAAGGTGGTGAAGTCGCTGCGCATTATTGTTGGTGGTGTTCTGAGGGGGGAAAGTGGAGGGTAGTATGCTCGGCGCCCCCATCTTATGGACAATTATTGCTCGAAGGCTCAGATGCGCGGCTCAAAGGCTTTGGCGTTTCTGAAAGAGAACGATATGACTGCGACCCTAACAACATGTTGAGCCACGATGCCTATTCCTTTGTGCATTCGTAAGGCCTGCTTCATCAAAGAGAGGAATCTGATGCCGAAACCCACGTGTTGACGAAATTAAAAGGTGCGTAAGATATTGCTGATGATGCTCAGAATTTACATGAATTCTTTGGTGATGCTACAGAGTCAAGATGCAGTGGTGCAAGTATGATACAAATGCCCAGATTCCAGTGTATTTAGTTCTTGTGGTGCAACTTTTCCTTCACCTTCGCCACGAGTCGCGAGGCGCGTCCTTTCTTCGGCGAATGCTCATCTGAACCACTCCCGCTTTCTTCGGAAACGTTGCTACCCAATGAGCCCCTTCGATCGTGGTCAACGGAAGACGTGTTCGTATTACCGCCCACTTTATTCATCGACACGGAGGGTGGAGCATTCAAACCGCGGTCACTATGAACGTGATCCTGAGCAGGCTGAGTGTTGACGCGGGCGACGTCTTCGCCTGTCATACGTCCAACGAGTTCGTCGGCGTTATCAGGTTTGGGGGGAGGGATAGGAGCAGAGCTTTGGCGATCTGCAATGTCCGACGCGTCGGGACCAGACCGCATCCCAGCCAGAGCCGCGTTCGTCCTCTGGATACCAGAATCTTGTTCTACAATATGAGGCTTAACCGCCGGTGTCGATTCTCCGTATGGCTCCTGAATATTTGACGTGGAGATCAGCGGTTCCGCAGGCTTGCTGGGCTTAAATTCAGATGTGGGGTCTAAATCAAAATCAAAACATGAATCCTCAAGAATTTGACCAGATTGAAAATGCATACCAAGCGATGTAGCAACACCACCGACGGCAGCACTAACACCTCCCAAAACGCCTGTTGCGTTGCTCATGGGAGCTGAGCTGAGTGCGAGATTCTCTGAGACGCCGTCATCGGTGATCTGAGGGTTGGAGGAAAAAGATGCACTCGAGTCTTGGAGCTGGACAGCATGTTTTGCGGTGCCAGTCGAGTCTAAATCGTCGACTGGAGGAGTCGTGCCGTTCGCGGCGACGAGACCTTGTGCTTCACAGAATGTTAGTATTCTACAGAGAAATGAAAGTTCATGAGACTCACGCATCACACTACCAACAGCTGCAACAACTCGCTCAGGAATATACTGCTTCACCGTCTCGGTCGCTGACCCCAACGCGCGCTGCACATCTTCCTGAGCTGGAATGTATGACTTCGCGGTCGCGATGTGTTGGTCCACTGTTTCCTGAGCGGGAAGATATTGCTTCGCGCTCTCGATACCTTGTCCAACTGCCTCCTGCACCTTGTAAGGTGAGTCGTTCGCCATCTCCCTGACAGCATCACGAGGATACGCTCCCGGAAATTCGACTCCTGGAGTTGATACTGTGGACGACGAAGGGAAAACTTTGACGTTGTCGTGGACTGCCGGCGAGGGTTGAAGAGCATCAGCGGTGTCTTGAGCCCATTCGTGCGCCGGAGTGTGCACTGGAGAGTCGATGACAACAGAGCCCATGATGAGGATTTGTTACAAAGTGAAAAAAGATGTTCGTCGTCGTGGTTGAGATTCAAGTTGAGTGGGGGACATCCGAGACCATTCACCTCGTATATAAAGCGAGCAGTTCCAGTCCAAAGTGGGGCCTGACGGTGCGGATGACGTCCAGGTCACCACCCAAATGAGCAATTTCAAATACACAGCGCAGCATCATCAATTTTGTCGTCGCCATTTTCATTGTCGTTCCTCTGTTGATCGACGCGCTCGTCGTCGTGCTCGTCGTCGGGTTCGTCGTGCTCGTCGTTGCTCGACGTGGACAACAGCGAAGGCACAAAAGCGGCGAAGCACGGGACTCTCCGGAACCTTTCCGGACCGAGCCGAGTCGCTTACCTCATGACGTCATGATCGGCGTCCTGGTGACGGTCGCAATTCAAATTGCAGAAATTGGGAAACTCTGCCAGCACTCTCCGACGCTAATCCTCTGACGATCATTGATTTGCTGGAAGTCGCGCGTCTATTTCTCCCTTCCCTTATACGGATGCCGCTTTTTTCTGGCCGTTTTGAGATTTTATACCTTTCTAGACGCAATGATCTCTGTTTGGGAGAGTAGGAATGTGCGGACAGCCGATGGAAGACAGAATTCATTGAAACAAGAAAAGATTCATGTAAAATGTCCGTATGACAAACATTCGCTTCTCATGTCTGACATGGCTTCAAGTTTTTAAAATCAAATGTCGTAGAGGTGAAAAGCCGTTCACGTCTGTCGGCATGGTCATTCGATTCCACGTCCCGTCAATGAACTTACCACCCAGAGATGGACACCCGGTCTTGGCCGAGTTAAAGAATATAAAATCACAACGCAAGGACGCAAAGTCCACTGAGCTATCATGTTAAATGCATTTTAATTCCTACGTTGTAGAGTCTATGATCGGATACTATCGTCTGAAGCAACATAACCGCAGCAGTTCGATATCTCTTCATGTAGTGCCCGACTTGGTAGAGGAGACTTTTCGTTAATAGTAGCACCTACCTTCAATGTTTCTATTAGCTGGCGAGTGTTTGTACTGAGTAAATCAGCTTCGATGGATTTAATCTTTACTATCTGAAGTATTCATCACCTGAGGGGTCATGCAAGACGGACAGGGGTTCAACTGACCGCAAACGACCGTAGATGTATTCATGCGCACGGAAAGAACAGAACATTGAATTGTGAAGTGGAGTACGAACGGAAAGACCCAGTGTTCGCACGTCTCGGACTCGCACACAGACTGAACGACTTTCAGCCAAGTGGGATCGGCACCACCCGCCACACGGTCCTCAGCGCTCTGAAGTCCAGGAGGTCGGCCTGCCCAGAAAGCGCACCCTGATGCATCTTGCGATGATGATGTGCTCTCGTGAGAGTGCAACGGCGGATCTAGGAAAGCCTCGAGGTCCTGAACTTGTGCGCGGGACGACAGAACAGCCCAGCGTTCCCTAACGGGCATGATTGCTTTCATCTCAAGAGACATGCGTGGAAACGCACCTCTCGCACTGGGCGAACGTTAGAGCGTGCAGGGACCTCGGCGAACAGAAACAAGGAGGAAGCCTCGAAACGTCACGATCCGTACAAAGTTGCCGTACTGTTTAGAGTAATGAGGTCGTCCTCGCAAATGAAAAGAACTCGGAGATCGCAGCGAGCTAATCTATACAATAATGGTTAATTAAGCCCTCCGTATTCCGTTAAAACATTACTGTGAGAGGCTTTACACACCGGTGTTGTAGTTTACCTGGAAAGCCGTCCCCTCGAGACACGGGAGAGAGAAGACCTGAGTCTAAATGAAACGATATTGGGTTCGGTGGTTTTAATCGGCGTTCCGGCGTGCATCCACCTTTTCCTCGGTCCCATCCAAACCTGGGACGTTTGGTGGGACATTAGACTGTATCTGCTGTGGATGGAAAACGATTTCCATCGAACCCGTTTTCCATTGACCACAAAAAGGGTCCGACCAAATTTGAAAGTCCGCAAGTCTGCCGAAGCCTCCCGGAACTCTTTTCTTTTCTCACACATTTTCCATTGACCCCGACGGTGCCCGCTCGTTGTGCAATGGCGGCGCGTCGGTGTGCGTCCTGCGAAGAGGTCAATCAAAAAGGGCGGCGGCGGCATATACCGCCCCAAATAATTTGAAATCAAGTACTTATCGTGTGTGGGACGACTAGATGTCTTGATTGAGACATCTTAGCGACATCTCGCTATCCTACACGATGAAAAGTTGTACATGGCGGTGGGGGGCGGGCGACGAGGGCGGGGCGGCGGCGGCAAAGTGTTAGGGCGCACGGTGCTGTCAAAAGTTCCGTCGGTTGCACATCCGGGCACATCCGCTACGCTTTCCTTATTGAGATGCCGAAATGGAGCCGAAAGTTTAGGTTTCCATTGACTTTTCAATGGAAATCGTTTGGTATTCACAGCAGATACAGTCTATTGGCCTGCAACCAATTTCTGTAACTGTAAATGTGTGGGTTTCGAGTTCAATAAAATATAATGAGGGAATTTCGCACACAATCCGATTCCATCGCTGGTCCACCAAAAGTGCACTGATCGGGGATCCGATAAGGGAGAAAGGCCAGATTTTTCGAGCGGATTCTGGAGACTTCAGGACATCGAATCGTAGCCATTCTTGAAAGACGATTATTTGAGACGGAAGTAGAAACCCACGAAAAGATGAAGGGGACGAACAGGGGCGGAAATAGTACCTGGGACGCATTTCTTACGTTGCTTTCGACGTCAATATAACGTGTAAATATCTGTTGACCAAGGAACGGTTTGGAAATGTTCGCAGAGGGGATTTGATACGACGCAGGTGCCAGGGATGAGGTTTCGAATGAAATCAGCGTCGCGAGACTGACATCCAGGTCGTTCGGAGGCATTATGACCCGAGTGTCGATGTGGTACGGCTGCCTGCCTGAGACACCCATGACGACTTCGCACTTCCTAGCTCGGATTTCAATCATGCGTCGAGCGCGCGGGTCGGTCAGATGGCCTTCGCATCAGGCCGTACTCGCGAATCCAAAGAGTCAGCGGCGGGTTGGACGGTGCGCGGGTCTTAAGTTGGCGTTAGGGAAGCGCATGAAAATGTATTGCCTATTCGTAGTTGCAACGAAGCTGAACAACAGTATTCTGGCAGTGAAAATCCGTCGGATAGACTCGGGCCGCCCGTACCCAGTCGCAGACTCGTAAGAATTCGATGCTTGACTGAATCAATCGTCCAAAGGCGACAAGCGCGCTCGTCTCCTCGCAGTTTCGCGAACTTGCTCGACGCGGAGAGTCACGGAGTGGCGTTCCACGCTTCGCAGTCAATTGACCAACAGGAGTGCATTCCCTGAACCTAAAGACAGCGGCTTTAGGCAGAACTAGCAAGGGGGATGATTTCTGAGAACCTCTGCGATGTGCGTCAGGTTGGAGCAGGTGACAAACAGTTTCGAGACCTATCGTTCGAATCAAAATTAGGAGCCCCGGTTGCAAGGCGCGCTGGCCTTCACATCAGCGGACGATTTTTCTTGATCCTTCCATGGATCTCTCTGGATAGGTCTCTTCGCTGCTCCCGATGGAGAGATGTGCCTCACGTCCGCCTGTCCTCGTGTAACAAAGTCCGTCGCGCACGCAAGGGCATGTGATGAAAGCTCGTCGACGACAGCTTGGTCAAGATCGAAAAGCAAGGCGCAACTTTCTCTCTCGGGCGGAGAGAAGTCTCTGACCTCGTTGACCTTGCTGCGGAGACCCTTTGAACGATAAGAATGTTTTTCAGCACGACGAGGGGCGAGACTCACTCGACAATATTAGCAGACGCCCAGCCCACCTACAAATGCAAGGCAGGCTAATGGTCGATAAATAGATCAAGCTGACATTGAAGACACGAACGGGAAGAAATCACACAGGAAACTAGTTCCTTTCCCGTGGAAGATCAGAAGGGGCGAGCTCTTTCTGCACCCTCGAAGTGATCCTAGCCTGGTGGTGGTACAACGTCACTCGGACGCATTAGTTCTTGGTTTTGGAGTACAAGACAGCGAGAGGATATCATCCACATACCCACAAGCATGAACGTGTCAGTCTGCGATGCGCCAAACTTGAAGATTCAAATTGCGCGAACACAGCGAGGGCCTCTCATCTGGATTGATGCCGGACCGGGCTGATCTTTGCGCGAAGCCACCGCATCCTGCTCGCTCAGTGATGTTAGCGAAATGAATAACGAAATACCTCCACCCACACTCACCTCTGACCCGCGGTAGGAGGGCAAATGAATCGTCGACAAGGGTAGAGCGTGGAATTTAGGGGGATTCCTGTCTCCAGCGCTCACATACAGCGGAGAGGTGCAAGGGAAGAAATGTAAATTTCAACCCTTATGTCTGCAGAGTCCGAGGGAAGACGAGGAAGAAAGAGGGATAAAATCGAGGTTGAAATGGGAGTCGTTGGGAGATGAAGACGCCGGCATTTGGCACTTCATGCCGCAGTGAGAGAAAGGTGGCTTAAATACGTACACGGAGCTCCGAAAACATCATTCACTCAAGTCTTTTAGCTCCTCGCCATACTGTACGCCGCGCATTTCTCGGTCAAATGCCAATGATATCGCGATATTCTTCCCATTTTCCGATCTCTTTGAGTCCGCGGCATGTTTCGCGCTGCCCATGAAGCGACCCCCAGAGTCTCTTGAAAAGAAAAAGGTAGAGGGTAAGAACGTGCACACGCAGATTTACTGAAGACGAAACGCACCGTTCTGTGTTTTGTGCTTTTTGCTGTTCGCGAGCCGACTCATGGTTGGATTCCTATATATAGTAGTGTGGCGGTGCAAAGAAGAAGTTGAGCCGTTCTTCAAGTTGCGCGTCGACCACAACATGCACACCAGGTCGAACGCGTCGACCAACCCGAAATGTGCATGCTAGAGCACCACCGAAAGCCGCAAATGACTCGAAAGTATGTGGTAGGCAAGGATGCTATGGTGAAACGAAAATTTTTGAGCTCGCTGTTCAAGTTGAGGAAGCAGATTGGTTTCGAGTCCATCGTACGGATGAACTTCAAAACTGAGGGAACGGATTAATTGACAAATTAATCATTGAGACGGCGAAAAGATATAGAATCACTAACCTATCTACTTGCAGGAACTAAGTATCATTCACGTTCATAATCGACCATAAGACGTCTGCCTGTGGTTCAGCCGGGATCGATCGGGCAGAGTACATGAGGCATATCATTACCTTGGCCCTTATTACCAAAGTTACTCCCCCTAATATGTTAAGGAAATCCGACCATTGCTTTCGGGGGGCTCCACAGGCGCTGCAGCTATCGATTCTCTGGCGCACCCTTTTTCAACGCGCAGCACGAAGAGAACGTGTGGATTTCCGAAGTACCAGCGAAGAGTCTCCGCAATGGAAGTTATTAGATGTATCAACTTCTCACAAAATGTTTTACAGAAACATTAAAAACATGTGATTGTGATATCATGAGCGTCATACGATGTCCTTCTCGAGTTGAAGAAAAGCACAAACTAAACTTATATATGTAGGGGCTACTCCTCAGAAACCGAACAACCAACGAGATCAATGAAGAAAGTAGAAAATACCCTGGACAGGATACTCGAAGAGCGGTACATGTATCCATTTTATTCCTTTTGATGACAATTCGAAAGCGAACGGACGAATCATAAAACGACCTTGAACGTGTTCAAGGCACGGCGGTCTTCGGGAGAGAGCGGTAAATAGTTGCTTGACGATGGAAGGTGAGAAGGAGGGAAGCGGGACGATCCAGAATTTGGCTCGATCGGAGAAGGAGAGTATTGAATTGAATGATGGTGGTTCGTGGATGGTAGAGGGGCGATCGACGCTAATCTTGGAAGAGCCGCTGAGTCGTGGCTGATCGTTCGCGGGACGAGGGGGCGCGTTGAGCCAGGACGCAAGATGCCATGGCCCGGAGACTGGAACCGCATGTCCGAAGGATAGCCACCATGCTGAGAGTTCGATCGACGACGATGCTCGAGATCTGATGGGCCAGCTAGATGCTGTACGGGACTCGGAGGACCGTAGGATCCGCCGTCATAGCTGGACTGGTAGTCGTCGTCGTCGTCTCCGTAGGGGTTCGACCGGTCGCCTCTTTTCCCGGAGCCTTTCGAAGAGAAAAAGATGCCTTCGGGAATGCGAATATTTCTAAGGTAGTCATAATTTTCGATGACGGGGAGGCGATTGTAGTCGTTGCCCTGTGGTGAATGTAGTAAGTCGACCTGAAGAACACCTTTATACCTATAAACATACCGAGAAGTAAGCGACGATATGCCACTTCCTAGCAGAAGTGGAGCCCTGGACTGCAACATGCGTTGAATACGTGCACTTCGTTAGTCCCCCAATTTTTGCGGGGCGATCCTGTCGCCTCATGGGAGTGTATGTCTGGTGCGATCCGCTGGACCTGTTCGCTCTTCACAGAAATGTTAGTAGGGTGAATTAGTAGACGGAGACGTGTACACGAACCTTCTCGCTGCTTTGGCTTGCTTTTCCTCCTCAGTCGTCTCGATCTTTTCTTCGTAGAAGAGGAACTCTCCCTTCATACGGCTTTGCGACCTAAACATCATTGAAAATTTGCGATCGAGAAAGTAGCAGAAACATTATACCATCGTCGCCCGTCGGTCCAGCGCTCCAGGCCGCCTTTATGCTCTGCTTCTTCCCAGACGAATACATTTCCGGATGATAATTGCTCGCGTTCCTCTGTGGTGAGTCGTCTCTTGACGAGTGGAAGCAGGTTTAGCCGAACAGCTTCAAAAACAACGTGAGCGTCGGCAGCATCTCGCAGATCTAATGCAAAGGTTAGAACCGCAACCGGCGTGCATGCGTTGAGTCTACTCACGAAGAGCAGGGTGCGTGGTGTGACCGGCATGTGGATTCGGGGGCATAGCGACGTGTAATGGCGATGGGAATTGAGCAATGGTTATTCGACGAACAATAGTCAGTCCGGGGTGAAAGTTGCTGGAACTACATGACCGGGCATACGACCATTTATACCCGACAGAGAGAAAAGAAGCGCCGCGAACTCCTTGGTAAGCTCTGGGATCAAAAGGAATAGAACGTGGAGAGACGCACGACCGGATTGCCGCCATCTCAAACATTTTTTGGCAAGGAAATCGAGGCAGGCACGTTATTCATATTCTTGTCCTTGACGGCGCGTGTAGTAGCGGCGTCGCAGACCTCCTCCGATGCACATGACTGCTTCCCATTCGCGAATCTGCGAGTACGAAGAGGGTGGAACCGAGAACTCGTCGTGCGTGTGTGTCTCCGAGTTTCCCCCTCCTGGGACGGTGTTAGTGACAGTCTCAGTCCAAAAAACTTCCGTGGTCAAAGATGTCGCTTCGGCACATTGCGACTAGGAGACCTACGATCGTAATGGTCAATAGCGACCTCTTCCTGGGAGATCGAATGTGCGGTGGTTTGTCATGAGAGACGAATATGTTTGTCCAACGTCGACCGAATGTCTTTCTTCCTTTATCTCCTTTCTTCTTTTACTTCCTCAGGCTGGAAGATAGCGAATTTCTGAAAGATAATATGAGAAAGATCATCTTTCATTGCCAAGAGTCACGCAGGCATAAAGCAACCGTTCTCTTGAACTTCTAGAACGGGTTTTCGCCATTCAGTAAAAATAAGCTTACCCTTTAGGCCCACCATAACACGGACTTTGCGGGAGCTGATGAGCGATAGGAATAGTCATATGCATCGAGCAACCCCACACTGAGGCATTCGTTCTATTTGTATCGATGCGGGAGTAAGGGACCAGACAGCGAAACGCATTGGCATCGGCGCAGTGATGGATCGAGGGAAATGAGAAGTGTGCTGAAAATGTGTGGAAATTTACGCACTGCCAAGTAACGCAGCTGACCAAGTGGAGGGGGATAACAGACCCATCGGGCAGAGCGCATGAGAGGTTACGAGAGAGGACCTGAAAAGGAAGAAACACCGGCCTGTGAGATATGTTGACGATCTTTACAGCCTCAAGTTGCCTGTAATGATAGGGGTGACTTGGAATTACAGAATAAGTAATGAATCCAATTATAGTGGAACTCACACATTATTCGGGTTATGATTATCCTAGTCCTAGGAATGGAGGTCAAAGAATACATGGTTCAAACACGCCAAAGTATAACCAGATACTCACAAGGAAAGAACCGGAAGACTCACTCTTGGTTCTAATCCAAAACGACGCGATTTGTAAGAAAGAAAGCTTCTACCAGTTTTTCTCGCCTCGTCGTAAATAGGTGGCAGTGGCTCCGATGACACTGACGGAAGAGAAAAGAACGACGTCAATTTATTGTAGGCGACGCATAAAAGGTGAATGGAAAAAGAGATACCCACGAACTTTCCTGGGCAGAAACAATCCTGACGGGGTCTGAGCATCATAAGCCTTACGAATGGGGGCATCCATATAAAAAGATGTAGAAGTTCATACCAGGCGCGCGAGAATGATCTTGAAGCACAGCAGGGAACGAGCCAATACTTAGGGCTCTGCAAGGACGGATGTGGTACGAATGGAACGTTTCCTCGGCCCGGAAGGGTTAGCAAGGCTCCTGTGAGTGCAGCGTGAGTATGGTTTTCGATGACAAGGCTCTCTCTTCATCAAGTTGCTTCTGCAAAGTAGATACGAGTCACAACCTTATGCGGGTCCTGCGGCTTATTCCCGTTAATTCGTCCTTTCTGACACCGAGTAGAAGCCGTGAACTTGCGCTCGCGGGTGCTTCACGCAGATGGAAATCAAAGGAAGTGCCCGCCGTGACACGTCAATCCTCAGATTCTGCGCAGGTTTCTTGCAGATCGATGAAAGTAGCATTGGAGGTCTAATTGAATTAGACACCTCCTTTCAAAACGTAAGTCCTAATGTTTTCGTAATGAAGTCTAATCATAGAACCTGATTCAGCATTTCTATTATGAAAGGAATTGAAATTGACCTTTTCGATGTTCTTTTTCACGTTGTCAATGGCTTCGTCAGGGCGAAGACAGATCAACAGAACCATGAGGGTTCGGGTTCGGCGAGTCGCAATGACGGTGCGGACTCTGTATATCTGGCACTCAATCAGGCCATCGATGGTACAGTCTTTCCATAAGGATAGCTGCAAGTCTGCAATGCCGCATGTGCATGTGAGAAGCATCCAAATCACTTCGAGTGGCCGATTGACCTCTGCAAAGTCGCCTCTGTGAAAAAACCACACACCTTACAGCCTGCGGACCACAAATACCCAACATCTTCCAACGAACTCCACGACGGAATTCCGTGACAGTTCGGTACTACGCCTGGCTGACGGTGCATCACTGGCATTTCAGCTGAAAAGTCGTGTCGTAACTTCGACTCCTCGAGGTCCGTTCTGTTAGGCTTCGGCGAGAGTCCTCGTTCTGGATTTTCTGCCGACTTGTGCGGCAAAAGGAGAATTATTGCGTCCAAGTCGCGCTCTGCAGAAGATTCGGCGTCAATTTCAACATACCTTCTGAGTCTGTCCGCCAGTATTTTGGACGACAATAAGATGCCAGACGTCTCCACGACAGCGAAGGCCCGAACACGATGCACCTCAATAAACAGCAGCCACAGTCGAATTTTCGCGGGAGCCAAGACCAAAGAGGGGAGTTCGAGAGACTATCGTAGTAAAGATTGTCGCAAAAGTGACGCGATAATGGAATTGCATCCGTTGAAGCTGAAGACGGTCGAAATTCGGTGGCTTTAGAAGGAAGAACTGGGACTCAGGCTGCCTTGAAAGGAACGCGTCGACGTGTCACTTAGATGAACGCTCGAATGTGCCCGTGAAGCTTGATCCAGGTCGAAGATCAAAAGCAGGCAACGAGGAGGCTCGGTAGCTAATTTCTCCCTCTTTTTTTAAGACGATCGAGTTACCGAACTTGAAAAAACTTCGGAGTCGCTATGCAAAACCTCGAAAGTCGTTAAGTTGTACAATAATCATACATAATAACATGAATGCCGCTGAACGTGTAATAAAACAGTAATGCGATAGTAGTCGTGCAAAATGCAATGAGATCATTAGAAAGATGCATCCGAGGCGTGAATGCATCGAGAGAAAATGCAGATGAGCTATGACGGAGTGTGCACGTTCATGAAGAGAGATAACGATAAAAAGTACTCAAACTCTGTCACCGTCTAGCTACCCTCTTGCGTTCCCGACCATTCTCATCTTCCACATCCATAGCGTCTGTGGTCCCAGTGTCTGACCGGTTCCCCCCGCTACTATTGCTGGACAAAGTGCCACTTCGTTGATTGCGAATTCGTCGGCGACCCGATGCAGCAGTATTTGCCACTCCCGTAATGCCATCAGTAGCCGTAAAGCTCCCAGAACCAAAAACCGGAGAGTTATCCAATCCCCCAAACGGTAGAGGTGATATGGGTGTCTCCATCATGACCGCATGTCGACGCTTCGCCCCAATTACAGACTGCATTGGAAGGCGCGAATGATGAGAGGGATTATCCACTGATGGAGAGATGGAATAGGAATTGAAGTTAAAATTGGGTGTTGCGTTTGCGAGGGGTTCGGGAGGAGCTTGTGCATGCTGAGAAGCAGGATCCTTCTGGTTGTGCGAACGCGGCCTGGAGCGAGCAAGCGTCTTTGAAGGAGGCGGAGAAGGCGAGGAGGGAGGTTGGAGTGATGGTAATGCTCGCGGTCTGGATGAGGACAGTGCCTGAGCTTGAATTTCGGGAGATCGGGGAGTGGGCAAGGATGTGGAGGGACGGGACTAGTGCAGAAGATACGAAGGTCGAGCAAGAAAAAAGAAGCAGCGAATAAACGTAAATAACGCCTCGAGATGGATAAACGTATTCTGCACACACCTGTTTGCCATGCTCGAGAGTAGGCTTTCCATTATCCTTGTCGGTTGCCTTATCGCGCGCATCTTTCGCACCGTCGCTGCTAGACGAGGCGCCGCCTGCGGATGACGGAAAGCCTTTCGATTTGCTTTCCTTGTCTTCCTCTTCCTCCTCGTCTTCTTCCCGTTCCTTTATGACTTCCCGGCGGGCATCAATCCAGTCCATGATTCGACCTATTGTCATCCCGTCGCCACCCCCCACGGACACGCCCTGCTGGATCACAGAGAGCAGATCCTCGAGTGCGGCTGAGTATCCAGCATTGTAATGCTGCTTGGAGGTGGCCAGTGCAGAACGATACAAGGTCGTTATTGACATCGCGGAAGCTACCCATTGTGAGGAGTCAGCGGGTGAAGTTGGTGACAAAGTGTAACACAACGCACCTTTGAATTTCTCCATCAAGTCTTGTTCCGCCTTGACGACGTTCTGCGGCGGTAGAGACTTTGCGAGCGTATTCATGTTCAGAGACTCCATTACTTGTGGCCGGTCTGGCACTCCTGGTCGTCGAAGGTGCGGTTGAAAGGGTGCGCGGCCATGGAGGAGTGCCTTTTTGGGTCTCGTTTCGCACGCTCGGCATAATTGCATTCTCGCGTCAGAGGCTGTTCCGAGTTGTCGACAGCATTCTCCGTCCACGTCCAACATTCAGGCAAAATGCTCTTTCATGAGCTTCCAACTGAAATTCTTGCGAATCTGTTGCAAATGCTTGCATACACAGATATCTTGTCATGTCGAGAGGTTAGCTTACATTCGTTTAATATTGCTCGTACGAAATAACGCGTGGATTCGATACAGACATGCAAACTATTGCGAGGTATAATTGACAAGAGCGTCGCTGTTCAGTATGCACTCGAGCTCGGGGCGTCTGGGAAGCTAGACAATCTACTCTGTGCGAAGTCAAACGCAGACAAATTGGCGGAGTTGCGCGAGGTAAACCGACGCTGGGCGCAATTTCGATGGAAACATCGCGTTGGACCGATCCCTGTGCGGAGCTTCGCGTCGGTTTATGAATTTACGGGAGGCTGCTTTTTCCAAGACCTCAATGAATCGTACGCCAGCTTTCGCACCTCATCGACGTCCTCGATATCGTGGCTCCCATTTCCACGTCCGAATAGCATTGGAGTCCACGAGTGGGGCCACAACTACTTTGGCTTCCGTCCTGCAGATATCTGTGTGGACGTGAACAGAGACTTATTGGTTGTTATCGAAAGAAAAGATTCCTAGTGCGTAAACGCTCTGTCTTCATCGGGTTCTCTGGCTTGAATCTGTTCAATCAGTGACGGAAGGAATCAGAGCGTGATATGCACGGCTCATTTTCGGACAATTTCCACGAACGAACCACACCCAGATGCTCTCGTCCCCACAATTTGCGTTTGCACAGAAACGAACCCGCTGATATGTGACCACAGTATGGTCGTTCAGTTAGGAGGAGATCATTTAGGTTTGTTATTGTCACGAAGAGAGATTGATTATAGTCGCAATGACAAACTCCACGTTTGGAATTGGACGAATAATATTCGGAAAGCGGTATGTTGACTTCGTTTCTTTCGGTCAGAAACTTCTCAACAGGCCTTAGAATATAACCACTGAAAGTAACTGCCGATGGGATTCGTTTTGCTTTCTTGCAGACGATGCCATTCTTCTTCCTGACACTGGATTGGAGGAGCTCAGCATTTATCTTTTGACGCCAGAACCCAACAGTATCAGGCATACAATATCCCTGCAGCTTCCGGAAACGAAAATGAAACACGCGATCCATTATATGTCGGTGCGATGCGAACCTATAGCTCGCTCGCCGACGTCCAATTACCACATTCCAACTAGCCGAATATCCACACAAACCTCGTGCCAAACAGATCCTCACGCTGCCATCGTTATAGTAGCCATGGATTACGCCGTGCCGACGGAGGGCGAAGCTCTTGAAATTGACGATTTCGTTATAACCCTGCCCGATCCGCAGGTCTTCGCGATTAAACGAAAGAAGCTCCTGGAATTGGCGAAGGGGAGCAAAGAGCAACAGTCCTGTGCGGAGGCCTCTTCTTCGCAAGAGATTGCCTCTAGCATTGAAGTCCCACGTTTACATTCACGGGAATGGATAAGATTTACGAGATGGGGTTTATCTCCAGTACCTGCTCGGTGGATATGTTTCGTCCAAGGAAGCCGGTATATCAGCATGCCACATCGACCTTCAGGTTCTAAGAAAAAGATGGCTCTCAAGTTTTATGACTTCAATATCATGGAGGAGCGGAAGGCGGAATGTATGAGTCAGGACTTTTTACCGGAAGTCACCGCCGGAGCTCAAGCCGAGGGTTGGATAGAGGACGACGATGAGGATGAGGAGGTTGAATTCATTCCGAATGAAGTCGGTAAAGCTACGAAAATATCCACACCTACCAAGTGGCCCGTGAAGTCGGTCATTATTCTCGCCGAACCCTTGAAGATCAACAAGCCCGAGCTTTTCAAAGAGTCGTTCGTGACTTCTTTGTCGTGTCGTCTTATCGAAACGGAGGCAGTGTTCGACTGGGATAGCGTTGTCATTGATGAAGACCATGTAATTGGGTTGAAGGTCCGTCATGATCACTGTTCCATGCTCGAGTTTTTCTTTGACATTGCGATGTAGGAGGGACACCCAGAAAACGACATCCTTGAAAGTTTGGATGTCCTTGTGTTCTGAATTCAAGCCGAAAACAAGCAGCATATTCAACAGTTCGACACACGTCTATACTTATCGCATAACTAATGTACGGATATTATGAAATTGTTGTAAAACAGAGGGAAAATGTGTATATGGATACATCTCTAATGCATCAAATGTACAAGAGGCAAAACGTAATACAGATAATTTAGTGGTGTGAGGACGATGTACATGCAGTGATTGTAACGAATGTGATGATGGTATTCTAATGATGCAAGGTAATTGAAGCAAGAGAAAGGAAATAAAAAGCGTGACGGCAAAACTGTTCGAGACAGGAGTGGGGTTCACGGATTAACCTGCAAGACATTATGAGCAACCACAGAAATGCAAATAAAGCGGAGAAAACGTACCAAATTGAATGTTACTTTACTTGGTTTTCTTCCTTTACGCAAAGCACTAGCACGACTCCTTGAATCCCGAAGCCTTAGATCCGTTGCAAAGGGACCCTTCTCCTCGACAACATATTGTCTGGAATATTGCTCTTCGTCATCTTGTGCAACGATGATAGGTTGTTGGCGCAATGGTGATTCGAGAGAAGGCTTCGGCCTGATTCTTACGTCTTGGGAAGGAGGAATAAAGGTATACGAGGCCGTGCGGGGAGTCGAGATCGCGGGTGAACGGCTTGTTGATAATGTTGAGGTTGGAGTGAAGGGAGGTGTCGGCTCAGAAGTGCTGGGCGACATGAGCTCCTGTAAGGAGGGTGTCCTGTAACTACTGGGTGGCATTATACTTCTTCGGAAATACGACGACTCGCGGATAGCCGGTCGCTTCTGAGCTCGCATCGGTAGATGGTACATAGGCGCCTCGTCTGACGTCGACGACACCTGTGGATGGTGCGAGTGACGGGGATGGGCCCCTTGGAAAGTGAGGTGAAGCTGCGGGGACTGCGCTGGGAACGTCCATTCAAGTTGTTCCATCTCCTTCTCTCTATCCTTTCGCCCGTGCGACGAGTCCTCGAGCTGTATCCTCTCAATTGTGCTCGTGCGGATATTCGATGAATGTGCAGAAGTCGCGAACGCCGCCTTCGCCCCGTTGTCACGCTTTAGGATGTCGCGCACCGTCTCCTCCCAAGCGGGCGAGAAGCTGTGTATTCGGGGCTGTGTTAAAGCTTCGAAGCTGGATCGAATTTGTCGCGACAGCGGAGACGGTCGTCGCTGTCTTGACTGCGGGCGAGGTGTCCGTATTGACGCTTCTTCCCGAAGGAGGGGAATGTAACTCGCTTCGTTGACGGGGAGCTTCGACGTAGGGCGC
Source organism: Schizopora paradoxa (assembly GCA_001020605.1). Classification (NCBI taxonomy): domain Eukaryota; kingdom Fungi; phylum Basidiomycota; class Agaricomycetes; order Hymenochaetales; family Schizoporaceae; genus Schizopora; species Schizopora paradoxa. The sequence continues at coordinate 69,808 of KQ085983.1, forward strand.
AGTAAATCATCATTGCTGCGCCTGAACTTCGCGGTGAGCGGCGTGAATGGGCGCGAAGATGGATCCTCCTTGCCGAACCTTTCCCAGACGCCTGACATGTTGCTGAGCCGCGACGAGGGGATATTGATGGCCAGAGGCGCGAAATCGATATGAGATATATCTAATTTCCCCGGATCCGTTTGAGATGCGGGCGACCGTAATTGCATCGCTGCGAACGATCCGTACGTGCTCGCTGAATGCACATCTGGCGATGCTGGCGAACCTCCAGAGGTTGGGAGCGGATCGAATTCGTAAACCTCTTCAGTATGAGTTTGCTGAAGACCTTCCTGACGAGTAGAACTTCGCGGCGCGATCGGCCCACTCTGCCGGGCCGATGGGTTCTGACCACGGAAGAGCAGAAGATTCGGACGAGTCAACATGTAGAGCACGACGTTTACTAGCCCGCTCAGTTTGAAAAGTGTTGCGACGGCGGCTGTCAGAATGAATGGCGGGGGGTTGTCATCGTTGGTGAAATGGATCCATCGGACGATCGACATTGGGAGTATGAGAATCTGCGGAAAATGTAAACGAACTCGCGTGATGATAGACAAGGAGGTTAGGTACTCACAATATAGCAAACTGGGTACCACAGCATCTTGCTTGCTTTTTGCCGCCCAATCAATGTGCCTATACCGCTCTCGCTATTATCCTCGATCGCACGACCGAATTCACCCTGCGTGAGCCGATTGCTGCTGCCCCGTCTAACCAAGCGAATGCGACTCCATCGATCAGGGGTCACCGATACCCAGCCTCGGAGTCGAAAGAACAGAAGACTGTAGACCACGAGGAGGAGTAGGCATGCAAGCCACGGGTAGACATAGTCACCTGAAGAATGGTTAAGGTCGACTCCTTCTCAAACACTATGGTCGCGTACCTATTAATCTCTCGACAACGAATTTTTTGTCAATCCAGCACCAGGTAGGCGTAGGGCTAAAGAAGTTGAGCCCCGGCGACTGATGTACGACGTAACCGATGACAACGAGGAGCGACTGCTGTTGCGTAAGTTGGATGCAAGAATTGAAAACGATTGTCACGCACGAGGTACGTCCATAAGAAGAGATTCACCGCCGTTGGGACTAACCAACTTTTAGAGTTCCAGTTGAAGAAGATTACGAAGAAAGTGTGTAGAGAGATCGCCTGAGCGCCGTTAGAACGTTGTTACACGGGACCGAAAGGCTGCTCACGATATTTGATAGAGCAACGCCGGGTGCACCGAGCTGCTGAATGGCGCCCTGTGCGGAACAATAGTGTCCGCAGCTCGAATGCCCAATGATGATCCACTTGATGTTCATTAGCCCTCCCACAGAAAGCAAGCAATCTGCAAGCATTAAGGATAGCTGTGAAACGTCGATCAGCGAGGACGTCGGGTAGATAATGGGTCTGACACGCACAAAATATGAATCTATGTCGGTACTGAAAAATCTCCAGCTCCCGTCGGTCGACAAGCGGATAGAACGAATAAGATTACGCTGTTTTGTGTGAGCTTCGAGCTTAAACCGAGATATTGCGAACACTCACAAGATACAGCGAGAAAAACGTGACGACAGCAAGAAAGCTGAGGAGGCTCGCTAGTGCAATAAACTGATGAAGCAGTAAGCGACCTCTGCACACACCGCGGACGTTCGAGGAACTCACCGCTAGGCCGACCCTTTGCTCCCGTTCGAAATGTGAGAGGCACACTTGACTCTCTATGAGCTCCTGTCCAAAGCCCATGGGTCGGATCGTGCCCCAAATACGACCCTACCGCGAATGTTGCATGCAAGGGAGGATAGGGTGGGTGCGACGCGTAAGGAGAGTATTGATGTTGTTTCTGTCAAAGGAGTGTGAAGCAGCAGACAAAAAAGCTTAGGAGGGGAGGGTCCGCGAGAAGGCGTGCGCGGCCGAGTCTGTGATGGAGATGAGACGCGAACGCGCTGGGCTGATGAGATCCCAGGGAGACAGCGTATGTGGAGCTTGAATACGACCGTGTCCACTGCAACGCAGTCCGGTGAAAGTCCAATGAATCAGCGGCAGAGCGAAAGCATGCGGGAGGGCGCAGCGCCTTGTCGTGGTCTTGGGGGAAGGAGAGGGGGGAGGAGGAGAAGTGCGAGTGGTTGGACTGCATCGCTGCGCCCATAAGGAATGTTGCACCGACGCGTAAAATGGCAAGAAATGTCCGAATAAAACGATACTGCCGAGAACATTGGCGAAAGCGCAAAGGAGACACGAATGCAGTTCGCCAATCTGGCGCATTCGATCGTTACCACGTTATATTGCCTCTTTCGGAATCTCCGCTTGTTAGTTGCCTTTCTCGCCTCTCTTTTGAACGGAAGTACGAGTTCTATTTCGTTTGAATCATCTCGTATGTGCCCCCCCTTTTCTGGCATGTCGCAACTGCGCTCCTCCGACTCGCCTTCTCAGGCATGTCTTTTTTTCTCTGCAGCTTCTTTCGATTTTGATTGCGCATCAACGGTACGGTTTTGTCGGCGAAGTTTGGGAGACGATCCTACTACACGTGAATTTCATAGCACCGCTCCTCCAAGCATAGCTATAGCGATGGCTATTACCTATAAACCGAATCTCCAGTACAAGATCTGTGACTCCCACTTCAAGGGAAGGGAATCCGCAAAGTACTTTGGATTCATTCGTGACCGCCAGCTCGAACTCTACACTCTCCAAGCATCCTTCGTCGCATGCTCATTTCGACTAATTTCGCGGTGTATCGTTGACGCGGAGTCCGGCTCCAGTTCCAGACCTTGGAGGTTCCGACGCCTGGGAGCGAAGGGAGCAAGATGGTTCATCGATCTCCCTCGCCCGCCGGCCTTCGAATACTACACATGTATGAGGGGCTCACATCCCACGAACGCATTCAATATTAATCTCTTCGGTGTATTTGGTGACTGACTAAGTACGTCAAGGCGTAGTCGGAAACCTAGAAGGCTCGGACTGAAAATGGTGAAATTTAATTCAATTTCTGTAGTGACTGGAAATTCCCCAAGCCTGTATACTATGTTTCTTGGTTCTCTGCAGCATGAAACCGTCACAACAACGTGTTCAAATTATGAAGTTATGGAAGGTCGAGGCGTAATAGTTTGACGATCGGCATAGTACTCCAATTGCCTGAAACGGGACCATGGGATTCGAGGTCCGACAGGCACCACTTTCTAGCTGGAACCGTGTCCGTGCCATGCCTCTGAAGTTGTCTTCCACCCTCACCTCCCCGTTGCATGTCCCTTCACGGCAGCAAACGTCCGCGCAACGAAAGGCGGTCGACGGCGAAGGAGAAGGAGCAGCATGCCATCGAGGATGAGCCAGACCAAAGCCCGACCCGCTCAGAAAGCCTTCCGCTTCCGGTGACAACACGCTCGACGGGCACCAAGAAACTGCGCGCGAAAGCGAAGGACCTCGACAAGCGCTGGTTGGAAAATCCCGAACTCGAGAACGACGAAGTGGAGAGGCAGGTTGCGAAGAACGCGAGGATCAAGACGGGCGGCGGCCTTCGAGTGCGGTGGGCGCGGTTTAAGCAGCGGTTGGGCACGGCAAGCGCTCTTTCTGAGTCGCTGCTCGATGGAGCGGATTCGGCGGATAGTCAACGATCACTTCGTCGCTTAGTCGGAAATGGGGAGGGAGACGGGGACGACGATGACCCTAGGGAGGTAGATGAGGTTGTGGTGGATAACGAGCTCCATAGCGTCACTCAACCCAGTGAACCAGCATCGGGGTCCGGAGGGAATGAGACAGGGAAGAAGAAAAGTCATTCAAGCTCTCTGGGGACCGGAGAAAGCTGTAGCGCGCAAAATACGTATGGCGTTTGGGAGTCAAATGTCATCCTCACTTTCCTGCGTTGGAGACTTTGGCCGGCTATCGAGAACTTTTTCGGTGTGCGCTTCATTAACGAAGCAATGGAACAATCCTAGTGCGTTCTTCTGCACTTAATTTATTTATTGCGACTTACTTCTTGCAGCCGAAGAGAACTGTGGGCTACTTCAAAGTCCCTTGCTCTCTACGCAAGCCTGTTCTTCGTCGTCAATTGGATACTTATCATCGCGTCTGCCGTTCGACCTTTCACCCTGTCCGACAAACTCTTTTATTATATGTCTGGGCCCTTCCTCGCGTTTCCTCTGCCGTTTCTGGTCATATACGACCTTCCTTATCGTTCTCCGAAGCTCTTCCAATCGTATCTCTTCTTTATGATCTGGAGCTGGTGAGCACATTAGGAACGAAAGAAAGGCGATGAACTCTGAACAGTTGCCGTACAGGTCATTCTACTCGACGAGTTTTTTGCATGCTTGCGGATTCTATTCAACGTCGAACGACCATTGCGGTCAACGCGACTTCATCTCATTCTTCTAGTCAGTTCGCGTACAAATCGTTACGGTCTTTCCAATATTGACTGCGTTACAGCTATGCTATCGGCCTTCCGACCATTGGAATGTTTGGCCTGCGTCAGGCGCGAATCATTGACGCTGCAGGGCTAGTCGTTCTTTTCATACTTTCGGTAAGATCGAGTCTGTGTATCTAAGCTCAATTACTAATTACTAATCAATCCTCCAGTCCGTTTTGATTGCTCCTCAGCATCCCGCCTTTGCACGGAGTACGTCTAAATACAATGAACTATCTAATAGTCGATCCTCGTACTGAACTATGCGTTAGACATCGTCAATATGTTGATATTTCACTTCTTCATACTCTACGTTCACTATAAGAGGGAAACGGTGAGTTTAGAGCTTTCGAAAAAAGGCCATTCACCCATTTTTCTTTGCGCGACTCAGAACGAGAGGCGTCTGTTCTCGTTACGAGATCAACTCAAGGTCCAGTTTCGCGCGACTCAGAAGGCTCAGATCAATGAACGCAAGGCTGCGGACTCGAAGAGGCGGCTCACGAGTTATGTTTTCCATGAAGTTCGAGTGCCTTTGAATACAGCTTGTAAGTCAAGTCGACTCACATAACAGACGGTCATATGGACATCAATCTGATTATCCGGCTGTAGTGTTGGCCGTCCAAAATATGGAGGCAACAAGCTCGATATCCAAAGAACAAGACATTGAATGGTCTGCGCTTGGAGGTAGTCTGTCTATGATGTCCAAAGGTATGGAAATAGTTTACTCTCGCTTTGTCTATGTTTGCTTAAACTTAGTACAGTCTTGAATGACGTTTTGGACTTCGATCGCCTTGACTCTGGTCGGTTTTCAACTGTGAAAATGCCTTACAACCTGGTGCGACGGCGACTGCATTATTATCGTTCAAGCACAACAACGCTTATATTCATAAAAATAGCATCAATCGATCAATTCAATGCTTGTTCCTCTTCGGCTTGCGGCTGAGGCTCGAGGCCAGTCTTTGCAAATCGACCTCGACAAGAACATAGATTCGGTATGTTTCGCTTTCTCCGGTCGATGACCGTTTGTGACTGTTTATTACAAGATTGCTCGTCGAGCTATGCATGTTGCACAAGGACACGACACAGCCAAGATGAATAAAGAGATGGAGGAAAATCCGGACGAGGACGGTTTAGTTGTCGGCGATGAAATGCGTCTACGACAGGTGATCAACAACCTTGCGAGGTGAGCTTATTTATCCACGTCATTATGATCTTCCGCGACGATCAATTACCTGCAGCAACGCGTGCAAATTCACTCCATCAGGTGGTAACATCAAGATCGTTACGAAATTGGTGCATCCTGCTCCAGCGTGCTTGGATTTGCCACTAGAAAATGGCTTGGACAACAAGGAGGAGATCAAACCTGTGCAGATTGTAGACCTCCAACCGGACGGTGAAAACAAGCGTCCATCTGCCAAAAGACGTTCGAGCTCAAAGGCTACCTTGCCGAAATCGAAGGCAGAAAACGGAGACGTGGTTGTCCCCAATCCTGATGCGATAACAGAACTCTCCGCGGAGAAGCTCAGTGTACATAATTCCATCGAGGAGTTGAAAGCTTTGAGTCGGATTGTGGTTCGGGTGGAGGTCCACGACACGGGTGTTGGCATACGAGCACGAGATCTGATTGACAATAAGCTGTTCAGGTGCGCAGAAATATGAAATCTCAATAATTTAAAGTAATGGAATTCTCTTAAGCCCCTACGTTCAAACCGAGGTGTGATCAATGTCGAGCGCACGTCTCTTCGTTGTTCGTTAGTGACAGTTATTCTTTAGATTGGCAAATACCAGGGTGGAAAGGGCACTGGACTTGGATTAGCTCTGGTTCGCAGAATTGTAAAGCTGAGTGGCGGGCGTTTGGGTGTCAAGAGCAAGTTGGGAGTTGGCAGCACATTCTGGGTTGAGCTCCGTGAGTATATACACATTATGGACCCGCACTATGTGAAGTGCTGACATTCACTTCTAAGCGCTCGGTGTCGGCAAAAAGGCGCTTGCGGATAGCTCGAGTCGCCCCGACTTCACCCACGACGGTTCGGACTACTCAGAAGGGCGACGTGAACGCGCGCTTGGTCTTGAAGAAATGAAATTCCTTAGAGCCGTAGGAGAGGGCGAGACTCCGTCGACAGCTGCTTTGGAGCACGAAGGGGTAACTCCGTCCACTTTGGTTGATGAATCGCATTCTGATGGTCCACCCGAGCTTTCGAGCAACGAGCCTCATACTTCACCTCCTCCAGCTACTTCGTCAATGCTAACAGGATCGTCCGGGAGGGTGTTGAAGTCGTTAATGGATCAGAGAGGACCGTTCCAACTTCCGGGCCAGCCGAAGACTAGGCATAAGCATGACGACTCGGTCACGCTCTCGATCACTTCTGCTACTCCTCCAGTGGACCTTCGTAGCGACGAAGCAGGGTCAAGCACAGGCGAACAAGGTGTAGAACAAAATGTGCTCGATCCTAAAGATCATGATCCAGGAGCTCAGTCGGAAGTTGCACCACCTTCTGAGAAAGGCGAAAAGCTCGTCCCTCCGCCATTACCAGGTCCTTCTATCTCCGCGCCACCTGAGTTGAACACTTCAACGACATCTTCCGAACCAAGTCATGAGATGCTGCAGCAACCGACTCCCCAAGGCCTACGTGTTCTTGTAGTGGATGACGACGCTCTGACGCGTAAGCTGATGACTCGAATGTTGGCCCGCCTCGGCTGTGACGTGGACATCGCGGAGAATGGGAAGATAGCTCTCGAGAAGATACTTGGTGATAATATTCCTCAGGGCGCATCACTTGAGCCTGGGGCTCCAATTGGGCTGCAATTCCATCCGGGACTTGCAACACCTTCTGACACACACGAATACATATACGATGTCGTGTTTTTGGATAATCAAATGGTGAGGCCGCAGTTGTTCAATTTAAATTAGAAGTGAATGTTGACGCTCTTCCAGCCCGTTATGTCCGGTTTGGATACGGTGAACGTATTGCGTTCCTTGGGTCGCCGGGACCTCGTGATTGGGGTAACAGGTGCGGTAGCTCGAAAGGCTTTATGTAGTTATTATTGACCCCTGGTTTTAGGAAACGCGCTGTTGTCCGATCAGCAAGAATATCTTGACGTTGGCGTGGATCGGTGAGCATTGATCTATTCCAGATTCATTCCTTGTTCGAGCTGATATCTGGTCGTGAAGTGTTTTGACCAAACCTGTGTTCGAAGCGAGTCTGAAAGCCATGCTCCGTCTGGCAAGTCAGAGACGGCGAGATCTCAAACTTCCTCCTCAGTCAACACGGACTACAAAAGTTTCATAGGTCTTTTCCTTTGGGTGTAAGATAAGAAAGTTATGCTGTTTTTATCTTGGTCTCGTATTTCTGCAGGGTGATGATTTTATGATTATACACGGATTCGTTGGTTCTCCTTTGCAATATTTATTTGTCTCTTTTCTTCAAATTTTTTGGGCTCCGTTGGTCCGCTGAGCACTCGCTGGCAACTCGGAATGAGAAGAACCAGTTGATGGTCGCCGTAACTCCTATGATACCGTCGGGAGCACGCCAGCAGCGCCTTAGGATGCTTATAAGGCAAGTTCACGTTTCTCTGACGTTTCTCCGAGGTTTCCTTTCCCCGCTCTTTGCCCTGGACCAATGAAAGGTAAGCTTGTGACCGTCGACATCTTATCGGAAGCCATAGGTATCACCGTAGACAACCGACCGAACACAAGTTGCTTCAGAGGAGAACTGCAGTATGGCTCGGAATAGACTCTCGACTTCGAGCTACCACCTTGCTGGACCGGCGTCGTCATGATAAAAGGGGGTCTTCGAGGACTTCTGCTGCGATCCCTGTACCATCCCTTCCTTGCCACCTCTTCACGTCGACCTTCACTGGGGCGTATAAGGTCGGTCAAATACAATATTTGCGTGGAGACGTCCCTCAATACCCTCACGGTTTTCAGGTTCTCAAAGAATTCCTGGAGGAGGAAAACAAAACAATGGCTGACGGAATTGCCACACCGACGCTCAGGTCGACCATTACGGAATGCTGGGTGTATGCTACGACGTCCGGCACCGTCTACTCGACACCCGCCGAGTATGTCTTTCTTTTTTTTGGGAATCCAAACCAAGGGTATTGAGATTGTATTCAGGCCGGTGGCGACCGGAGCTGAGTGCTACGTTGTTTTCCCTACCGGTGGTGGAGTGGAATATTCACCTATGTGAGTGCCTTTTTCTTTCTGTTTTGAGCGAGCACTCCTGGATTGACCACTGCATGTGCGAATCGTGAAGACCAGACTCGGACGTACCGTTCACATCGTTACCTCCTCCAACGCATACATCATCATCGAGTAACGGTACAAATGGCTCAACTAACGTTGTTGGACCCGTTGTTGGCGCCGTTGTAGGCATACTTGCCATGACCGTGGTAAGTCTTTTTTCATGTCACAAATATTGAATCAATGATAATTATGATACTCACGCTGTCATGTCCATACGCAGCCCATTATGTGGTACTTGACATACAGGCAGCGCCGACGCCGGAGAGAATCAGAGAAGCACCAGTGGGCAATGACTCCCGGGAAATGGTCGTTCCCCGGAAAACCAGAGACTCTCCCAAAGGACGCCGAGGAGTCTGAGGCATGACGAACTTGAAAATTGCGAGGTGACTTCTACAAAATACACTTGAATTCTTGGACTTCATGTACGCATATACGGATTCGTTCCGTTCACGTACTGTAGTACTTTGTATTTATTTTACCGGAGCTGTCGGTCAAAAACGCGTTCACCGGACGAGCTGGATGGCCCGTCGTCAACCGAGATTCGAAACACCGCCAGGAGTTGCCAATCATAAGATATAGCTCTGGCACCTCCGCTCACATGTTTCGTAGCAGATGAAGGGTTGTCCTCCGACTCGGGAGTTCAAATGACAAGAAAAAGCTTCAAAGTCCTCTAATAACATAAAGATTCCAAGGACTTTCCCACGTACGCCTCCTTCCGTTTTCGTTTCCCGTTTCCGTCCGGTTGTTTCCGGTTCTATCCTGCGTGTCCGGTGTTCGTGAACAGTTCGTCCTCCACGACGTTCTCGAGGTTATCGTTCGTTTGGTGTGGTTGGGACAGTGTGGAGGTTATCGGACTGGAATTCAGCACACAGACTAACGACTTTCGAGCGCAACGTGCGGCGCAGCCGACTCGACAGTCTTGTAAATCCGTAAATTCCGAACTGTGAGCAGTGCCGCAACTCGGCAATCAAAATTGATCTCATGCACCGCCACGGTGGTGATTGCCTAAAAAAGCTTCCGTTGCCATTTGAGCAGTGTTCGCCAGTATTCGCGTCCTCCGTAGTCGTTCTCCACCGTCGTCCGCGTATTCACGCATCGCCGAAAGGCTCTTCAAGAACAACGTCGCCGCATGGACACTGGGTGACTCACAGAACCAAGTCCTTTACCACCGACCACCATCTCTTCGCGCCCGCGGTCAGATCAGGTCAGATCCAGCGGCGTTGGGCGGTGGTGTTGTGCATCTTCAAACATAAAAGGCGTGCAGACACGCCAGAAACACATCCATCATGTCAGAGCCGGGTACACCAGACTCAGAGGTCTCCAAGCCTGAATCGCACGAAGAGGAGGAGGCTCATGAGTTGTTGCCCCGAAAAGCCGCGAGGACGTACTCGGCGAAGGGCCAAGTGCCCTCATCACTCCCCAGGTCCGATTCCAACCAGACTTCTGACCCAGCTTTTCTCTTGAAGTCGAGCTCCTTCAGCGTGACCGCGTCTGCGTTCACGTTTGAACCCGATGGGTGGTGGGGCCAACGATTGGGAAGGAGGCCGTGGAGGGAGAAAGGTGTCCCTGAGAGGCAGAAAACCATACCCCCAGAACAAGAGGACCGGTGGTCGGAGACTCGAGAGGTGGGTGTATACTTGGATACGTACGCTTTACGCGTTTCATACTGACTGTGTACTTTTTAAGCGCGTGAATCTTGCCTTGAAGTCCACACTCGGTTACACGCTCGAGGCAACGCACGAACTCCTCGATCTCGGCAGCGATGCGCTTCGCTTCGCCCCAGTGCCCGGCTTAGCTGAGGCTGCTAGAGTGCTGGTCACCATCTGGGACTCGCTGCAATTGGTAGAGGTGCGTTGCGCGTTGTTTTCCTCATGAGTTCGCGTTGACGTCTCCGTAGACGAATAGATTGGCTTGTCTGCGCCTTGCCGAACGATGCGCCGATATCCTTCTATCAATTCAAGATGAAATTGAAGAAGCGAAATTGCAAGTAGGGGACGAGCTCAAGGTGCCGATGAGCAGACTCGTTGCGTGCGTTTCATATTAAATTGAATTATAGTGCCTACAATGACAGTTTCGTTCAGATCGTTCAAATCCGTCCACGTCCTTCTGCAGAAGCAAGTCCATCGTCCTTTCATCAAGCGGTATTTGAAACGCGACGAGATTCGGCGAAGTATTTCGGCTTGTGACTCGTCACTGAACGATGCACTAAGCTTGTTTGAGGTATGTCGAGAACCACTACTAATGCTTTTATTTTCTCGCTGCTAATAAAGATTTATTAGGTTTCCATTCAAATACGTACCCTCAAGCAATTGCAGCAAGCCGAAGCTCGCCGTCAAGCCGACCACGAACGCATCTTGACTTCGCTGCAAAATCAGAGTAAAATGACAGAAGTAGCGGGCGACGAAACACCCCGCCAACGACCTGTCGGCCTTCCCGTCGTTGATGCCAAGGACGAACGTTCTCAGCCAACGCATACACCTACAGCATCCGACACATCTGATGGCAAAGCCACGACAGCATCAAGCGGGCCATCCGAAGCAGTACAATCCCCACCGCCTACGCCTGATTCCGATGCGTCGAACCCGTCGCCGGCACCACCGCCGCCTCCCTCCGCAGCCGAAGTGCAAAGCCGCATCCGCGAGATAGTGGAAGCGCAGAGCAGCGCGGACCACCAACGTGACATGGATGACTTGCGCGCAGTCATGCGCGCCGCTCTGTCGACTGCGAGCGATGCTGAGATGATTAGTGTCCTCCAGGTCCAAAGGGAGGAGATGCCAGAAGCGCTCAAGACACTGCAACGAGCGCTAGAGGTCGAGCGCGAGAAAGAAGGGTCGGACGATGATACAGCGACTTTAGTTGGAGATGAGGGGAAGGCAGACGGGGTTGTCCAGACTACTGAGGTTCTGGAGACGGTACGAGGCAGATCGGGGACTATGGGGCTCGCAAATTTGAAGAGAAGATTGTCATTGACGAACCAGAGGCGTAAGAGTACAAAATCGACAACCACGATGGCTACGCTGGACAGGAGCAGTAGGATTAGCGGCAAGAGCGATAAGGATACTCTGGACCGCGAATTTATCGAAAGCGGCATTGACGCCTTACGTCGCCTGAGTACCGGACAAGATATCAATCTGCCGAGTTGGACCATTACGAGGTGAATGATATTCAGACAATTAGTCTGATCATCGAAACTGATTCATGACAGATACGAAGTCGATCTCGAGGATAGAATTGGCGTTGGTTTCTTTTCAGATGTCTATCGGGCAACGTGGCGCCATCACACCGTTGCCGTCAAAGTTCTTGCACCTGCAACATCGAAACGCATATTCCTCCACGAGATGTGCGTTTGGAAGAAACTAAATCATCCCAACGTTCTCGTATTGCTCGGTGCGAGTTCTGCAGTGGGTGATCCACCTTGGTTCTTTGTGAGCCCTTATATGAAGAATGGGAACCTCATCACATTCCTCAAAATGAACTCTCCGACGCCACTACCAGGTACTTTGGGAACAGCTGTCAGCGGGAAGGCTCGGGCGAGGATGGAAAAGAAGATGATTTACGAGATCGCAAAGGGAATGGAGTACCTCCACCGAATGGGGGTTATGCACGGTGACTTGAAGGTGAGAAAATACAAACTCATTGTTGCGTTAAAATGTGCCCAGGGTTAATGACCGTTTTGCAAGGGCACGAACGTCCTCTTAAACGACGACGAGCATTGTGTCATCGCCGACTTCGGACAAAGCGAGATGAAATCGGAGTTCTACCGCATGAGTGGCGCTGTCCCTCCGCGTAAATAAGCTTTTTAGGTTATTGTCTTCCCGAGTGATCGACGCTGACGACAGCTTTCCCCGTTTAGATGGCACGCTAAGATGGCAGGCACCGGAAGTCATGAACGGCATGAGCATGGGACACTTGACGACTCAGGTTGATGTCTACGCATTCGCCATCGTTTGCGTCGAGATTTTCACCCAGGGATCGCTGCCGTGGCCCTCATTGGACGATTTGGCGATTCGCAAGCTTGTCCTTGGTATGTCTCACCTTTGACAGTGAAGCATGTTCTAACCATTTGTGATACATGCAGAGGAAAACAAACGCCCACCTGTTCCAAATAACTCAACAACGAAAGACTTGATGCCGATTGTCGAGGCTTGTTGGAATCATGACATGCTGAAACGCCCGACTTTCTCAACTGTTGTCAATGAATTGAAGAAGGTTGGAGCGAGCAAGTACTCTGAAGGTGGATCGACGACTCGATCGACCGAGTTTTGGGAAGAGGCTGAGAAGACTATGAAGCAGTCACCTGATATGAGGCCAGCGAAACAACTGCCTGAAGGTATGTTGTCGAACCTAACCACTATTTTGGTGCCCTTCTCAAGAGTCATTGTCTTTAGTGGATAGCAATGGCAGCAGTGGCAACGTGACCCCACTCTCGTCTACAAAAGCAAACAAACACGATAAGGCGGATTCGAGACATCTGAACGTGGACACGATACCCATGCAAAGAGTTATCACCCCGATCAGCGAAGAGGGTAAGGTGGAAAGCGCGAGCGCTTCTCCCGTGGATTACAAACCAATATTTAGATTACCGCCAGAGGCCAGGACGACAGTGGACTCCGCGAATCATACTGTCAACTCGCCGGCTCAAGAAGGAACCCCGGCAACTGGTCAATTCGGCGACACAACAACAACCTCTTCCCGGACAACTACTACAAGCTCTAACGCAGATTCTTCGGCATCGGATAGCAGCAAAGACCCATTCGCTCTCGGAGTCGAGATTGCACGCTTCGGATCGCCCGAGCCGGCGGATGAGATGATCGCGCAGCGAAAGAACGAGAGCAGATACCGTCTTAACTTGCAACATGACTTCCACCCTTCGTGTGAGTCTTTAGTTCTGTGCCTCACGTCTTTGATACTTAGGCATTCGTATACAGTAACGTTGCCGCTATGGGACCCAACGCCTGTCGGATTGGGAGCTGTCGGCTATCTTTCGCGTCAAACGGGTACATTCGTGACGTTATTCGATGCATTTGACCCTCCGAAATCTTCTGGGGGAAAGGCAAACAAGATGCCTAATATGTATGGTTACGGGAATGTCCAGAAGGGAAATCAGAGAGCGGACAAGCGATCGGTTGCTCAACGCAGCTTTGATGTCATCCAGGGACTACTTTGGTTCGGAAGCAAGAAAGATGGTGTCTTCCAGTGTGTTCATTCTTTAATAATATCGCGAAGTATTTTGGTCTGATAAGTCGTCAGGCGAAACATAAGCAGGCGTTATTCTTATCCACTCAAGGCAGGGCAGAAGACCGCGTACCTTTGTACAGAGACGACCGTTTATCGCTACGTCGATAACTTGAACACTCCCAAAGCTTGGTTCGCAGCCAACATCGACTCTATCCTAGAGCTGTACGGGAAGGAACATCGCTTGCAAAAGGAAGACGTGTTATTAGGTATGTCTAGGTTTCTATACGACGGGTTGATATAATAATGTTGAGCAGTTGTTGGGACGCTTGACGCCGAGAATTATGGTCTCTTTGTTAGCCATAATAACCCTGAGGGCCAGGTACGCGTAGCTGTATGCAGATGGTTGAGTTTTGCTCAATCTACTTTTAACAGGTGCATTTCAACGTATTTTCGCCTCCGAAAGCATCAAAACCATGGGGCGTATTCGCGATGGATGACGGGCTTCCTCCAAATGCCGCGGGCGGGCCTGCGTATCACGAGGAGGTTCCAGGCAAACATACTTCTGCGAACAAGGTGTCCAACGTGTCATCTGGTCCTTGGAACACTGTACTCTTAGCAAGACTACGGTTCAAACCGGACGACGATCGACCAACGTCGCTATAAATTTCAAGTGGTACTTACCGTATCACTCCAGAATAAATATCATCTTGGCTATATACGGACAGTTTCGGACGGATAACATCCTTGTTTCTTGCAATCGATACCATTGTACATTACATATCCGTTCAAGGCAGCGATATATATCTGTATTAATTTATACCCACCTCAACAATCCCGTGTCAACCTGGCCTTGCGATCAAGTGTCCGGGAAGAGGATGCTGTGGTAAAATTTGAGCTCTTTTTCGAGCGAAGCCTTGATGTTCTTCGCCAGGCGGAAACCGTGGCCTTCACCCTCGTATATTTCCAGCTCGACTCTGTTTCCATTTTCTCTGATCACTTTGGCGATTGACCGAGTTTGTTCGACCGGGACTTGAAGGTCAGCCGATCCGTGTAACAACTTCAAGTCGAAATAATAGGTGGTAAGGATGAGCTGACAGGTTCATAGTAAAATCATACCAGCAAGGGGGCAACTATTTTATCCGCATTGAACAAGGGGGACCGAGCCTCATAAACTTCAGGGATTTCCTCTGGAGTGCCTCCAAGTAGCCCCGGAATGTATTGACTTTGAAACTAGGGATGCATAAGCTGGCGTTATAGCGCATATACCTAGCGACTCGAACCTTGTGCGTCGTTTCGTGTAATCGTTTCATGTTAGCGATTCCATAAAACGCCGTTCCACACGCATAAACCTTGGGGTGGGCAATCAAGGACTGAAGTACGTTGTAACCACCTAACATAGAAATTAGAGAAAATAATCGTTGAAATGCGCTTCTATACACACCCGCAGAATATCCTCGGATGACGACCCTGTGTTTGTCCACGACACCTGTGTCAGCGAGCTGTTTGACTGCTGCTGCACAGTCGTCAGGATCGAGGACACCCCAATTGCTATCCAAACGTTCTCTGTACAACGGAAGAATGTGAACATATGGATAGTAACGCGGAGCAAAGGCATACATGTAGCTGCGTCCGAATCCAGTTGAACCTCCATAAAAAACATCGATCCTTAATCTGTCAGTGAATCAACATCCACAGATTTCAAACGTGACAACACACCACGCCCAACCTCGAGACGTATACAACAAACGATCTAAAGTGAAGCCCGGCTCGGTCCTGGAAGTTGGTCCACCGTGTACGCTCACAAGGCATGGGGGTCTCTCATCTGCCGGTCCCACATATTTCGGGTTCGTTGGAGGATGATAGAGGACAAAGAGTGGCCGTCCTTTTATATCTTTCAATTGCAGCATTTGTGGCTTGGGTGCCAACTTCGGATCCAACGGAAGTTCGCTTGACTTCACAATATCTCTAAATATACCTCCCGATGGCGTCAAGGACAATTTCACGACCGCGCTGCCCTCGTTAAATTTGGAGCCAATGAAGGCGACCGTTTGCGAATCGATCTGTCGAACGGAGTTGATCGAGATGTAAGGGCTCTTAATTTCTGTGCGGCGACCTGTTGCGATGTCGATTAGGGATAGCAGAGAAAATCCGCCCCTCACGGACTTGCAGAGGACGTGAGACTCGTCGAGAATGGCGTATGAGGATTCCCCGAGTTTCCAAAGGGGTTCCGCAAACTCCTCCTCAACGACCCCGTGCAAGATCGGAGATGAGTTGCCCCCGATATCGTGCTTCCAGAGTTGACTCCAGCCTCCCTCGTCGTAAGTAAAGAGTAGAGTGGTTTCCGAAAGCCACTGAGGCTGCTGCGCAGATGTCCTTTCCGATTCCCCGACGATGATCGTTTCGTGAGCGAGCGCGTAAGAGTTGTCTTCTTTGATAACATCGGCGACCACGAGTTGACACGACTGCCAAGGCATATTGGGGTGATTCCATCGAAGAAATGCGAGCTTTGATCCATCTGGACTGAATACCGGACTGGCGTAGAAGTCCCATCCCTTGGATATCACGCTCACCTTCCCAGTGTCGATATACACGAGGGCAAGAGCGTTACTAACGGCCTGAGGCCGAGGGTCAGTCTGGTCTTCGAATACGCAGGCCAAGACAGATTTATCCTTTGGATGCATACACAAGTCCGCGAATCGCCACTCCTTGCGATCTAAAGCTCGCTTAGACTGCTGAGTATTGATTTTGGAAGATCTAGGGCTTTACCAGGAGTGATTGGTGAGCAGCTTGAGCCTTTGCTTCTATAAAGTCGATTATCGGGTATGTTGGAGAAGATCAATACGTCGTCGTTAGATATCATAGGCACTCCTCCATAGCCGTTCACTAGATTCCTGAAAAGTCAAGTGAGTGTGATCCTTACAACGCTAAAGTTGCATCAAACCTGGCATTAAATGACTTGCCGATAGCGTCTGAACCCTCAGACGAATTCACTATTACGGTTCGGCCCTCCACTGGACGTCGTTCAGAGTGTAGAATGCTACCAGTAACATGATCGACAACTATACTCTCCAAAGCAACAACCTTCGTTGGAAAGAGGTCTTATGATAAAATGATCTTCTATAAGGCTATAAATGTGCTTACTTGTTGGGATATTGTGTCAACGGTGACTGGACTGGGCCAAGTACCATAAGGACGCGTTTCTGGCATGAGGTGGGCCCGTGCTCTTCACTTGGAAACTTTGCAAGCTGTATAATTCCAAAGGAAAAAGTTGATGAAATGGTGTGCTTTGAACAAGCAAGATTCTGAGGACGACGGCATGATTGCTGTAAGATGAGAAAAGGTTGTCTGAAAGTTGGAGATTCTGTCCACGCCTTCGTGTGAATGCCAGGAGACGGTTTTGGCTTTCGCTTTGACCACGACGTCCAACGGGTTCTCAACGACGTTGACCAACTTCCACCATCTCTGCCATCTGGTTCTCCCCGAATCTCCCTATCTGCTGCGCCTCAACGTCACCGGAGCTCTCATGTAGATCGCCAGTGCATCACATCAAAGTGGATTTTATTTTGAGACGCATGGTGAGCGGCGGAAACTCAAGACGAAGATAGGAATTATCTCAGGCTGTCTTATGTTTCTATCCATCGCAGTTCACACCTCAGATATTACAGAGAACATCTGAGCAGGTCTCAGCCAATTGTCGACCGTCGCATGGCCAGCCGGGGCAATTTCTGTGATGGCCGCCATCTATGAGTAGTCGTTTTGCCCAAGGAAACTACGCGATCTCCACGGATGCCTCCATCCTCGAGTCGCGTGCTTTGGTGTGAGCGCTCTTCTATTATGTCGCTACGGGTAGCTGCGTTTGCTCGGCGTTTCTTCGACGAGCTCGTACCTGGATTGCCCTTTCGTCGCGTCTTATAGCCCCTCGACTTTGCCGTTGTTGAGCTGTGGCCTCTTTCCACCATGTCGTCCGCACAGCCGTTGCTCCATATACCATTAGGATCGCCGGTTCTCGAGCTCTGGTTTAATGGTGCGTTTGCTGGTTTCAGATCTTTTGATGCCGTTGTGCTCACTTAGTTTCAGGATTTTATACCTGCCTCACAATCGTTACTTTATATGCCATCGGTAAGGCTTTCTTACACCATGATTGATAGGCGGTAGGCTGAAGAACTACCGTCAGCCAAGAAACCCCACAGCGAAGTGCGCAGCAAAAAGACATGGATGGGCATCGTTCTCCTTATGTATATGTTCGCGACTATCCATGCTGTGGTCGCGATAGTCTTCGAAATCAGAACGCTGCAAATTCACGGAGGAAACCCGGACGTTGCGGCTGCGTACACACGGATGAGTCCTGCGTTGCGGGGGCTTGGAGCTATGATGTTCGTCATGTCGATTCTTGTCGCGGACTTCCTATTTGTACGTCAATTCGTCCAACCAGTCTTGCAGAAACCTGACGGATTTCCACAGATCTGGCGCTGTTGGCTCGTTTGGGAGCGTCGATGGCTTGTAACTGTCATCCCCATATTGTCAACAATCGCAGGGTTGGGTAAGGTAAACTTGTTATTAGGATTATTCATTACTAATACCCTTGCAGTTTGCGCTCTCATCAGCGTCGTCGGTCAAGTCGAAGAGTCAGCAGAACGTGTTCCAGGGGTCGTTCCCAAGCACTTCGTCACCTTCAGCACGCCCTACTTTGCCCTGTCACTGGTCACGAGTCTATACTCCACCGTCTTCATCGCCATTCGTGTCCTTTGGGTACAGTTGGAGATGAGAAGACTGGGTGTCGAATCCCAGTATCAAGGCAGCTACGCACGGATGATAGAGATCATCTTTGAGTCTGCCGTGATCTACTCCGTCAACATGATTGCTTTCGTCGCTCTGACCCAGGAGAAAACGGTGAAGTTGGACTGGCCGCAAAATATTCATCCTCAAATTGCGGTACGCCTTCTACTCTCTTCCGAAATATCCTGTTTACGAGTTCTCATGACTTTGCGCAGGGAATTACACCGACTTTGATAATTCTTCGCGTCGCATTGGGTTACTCCCGTCCGGATGCAGACTGGTCAACACCATACTTCCGCTCTCTCGGCAACATCGTCTTTGCACATTCAAATGACAAACATCAGGGTTCGACTACCTTAGCCGGGGACCTTGAGTCTGGTTCAAAGGAGAAAGTCTCTGATAAAGGGAGCGAGCATCAAGAAGAGTCGGTGCCTACCCTTTGATCAGCTTTGGCTTACATCTAGAGCCTCGAACTATAATGAAGACATAACGACATACCATACATTGGTCTAACGAATAGGATCTGTATAAATTTTTTGGGTGTTGATATTATCAGAGCGAAATGCGAAGATTTAAGTAGCCAAATTCCGAACATTTGAAGGACTTCGCCCACTGATTGTAACTGGGACGCTTACGAGAAAATGGTCGTAATGAAAATAGAAGGAAGTCCCTTGCTGACGTCTAATCTTGTGCAGAGTTGAATTTCCATCCAGGTTCGTCATCGACTCTCCCCTCATACTGGTACAATACTAATAATCTATTTTTTGCGGAAACCATGAGACGATGGTCGGGAGTACAAAACTTCGGTCTCGTCCTTGTCGTATGTTTATATACCCTTCTACTGGAGATATTGGTATCAGTCCATCAGGCATTGTGGTTAGTCTTCTATGTCTAATTACGTTGATACGTCGCACGTATCATCATTTACGCATAGCTTCCCTTCGACGTCCATTTACGTGCCGGAAGTATGGGGTCGCACCTTCGTATTACGTTCGTTAGCATCAGTACTTATGGCATTACTGACTCTTTCTATCTATCCACGTCTCATATTGAGTGAGTATTTCTTGCCCAATTGAAAACAATACCGTTCTGATGTTAGACTACATGTACGACTTCCTCGAACCGATCGTCGTCGTCGACTTTTCTCCCAGTTGTGGTCGTGCAGTTCATCGACATCAATCATTCTCTCACCGCCGTTGTGGACAGCTAGGGCGTAGCAGTTTCATCACCGTTCCTGCGCAACTCTATTCGCAACGCTTTTACGCAGCGAAGAATGCAGTGATTTGTATCCAGCAGGAACCTCGCAATATTCGCCCCTTAGGGATAATATTGTCGCGAAGTACCGCAGGACTGCACTCACGAAGGCGGGGCGTAAATTTAAGTCCCTAATACAACAATTGCTGAGTTCGTTCAATGATAACTTGAAATTTCCGTAGCTCGTCACCGTTGCATTAAAGATGCGTACAGTTCCGGTGTACAGCGTGCAACTCTCGTGCTGTACAATTGCAGAAGAGGCCGATAGAGTTGGATGTGTGATAAGCTGGCGACCGACACGAACAACTGAGCTCCCACAGTGAGCTTCTTCAGTGTACTTTCGGAGGTTTGTGGGGATGCGCGAGACAGTCTCCGACACAGAAGATCCATCTTGCCTTGGGCATTCTGCTGGCAGGCGCTGATATATATGCGCGGAACTATTCACGAGATACGACTTTGAAACACGACACGACTCAAGGAGTATCACAGATTCCAACAAAGAAGGGAGTTGGACAGGGGAAGAGTAATGATGGATTTGCTGGCGAATTCCAAGGGCTCCCACTGATCATGCATCATGCCGATCATATGTGGTTCAGCGCGAAAGCACGACCGAAGTCTATCCAGCGTACTGGTGAGTGTGCACCATAGACACCGTTGTAAAGCTTAACATAATTATAACTCTCGTCAGAACAGTTTCAATATGCGCCTAGACTTCCCCAGTTCGTTTCAAGTCAACATCAAGATTAGGGTCGTCTGACTGACGACCCTTGGTGCTGACGTTGTATATGAATACCTTGAAGTGCGTCATTTATCCAAGAATTGTAATCGTCGCTGAGGATCCATCATGATTTATTCGGTTGACATAGACGTTTACACGATGGCGTTCGATGCTCGGTGATTGCCCATTCCTGCATTATTACGGCTGCAGTCGGTCGCAGTTGGCGCGAATCCATGTCACATCCGAGGATACCTTTATCAAGCAAAAATCTCGCTTCACCATGCCTTGTTTTTGACGGATTCCGCATGCAATTTAAACTTCTCTCTCGGACGTGAGAAAGATGAATGCGTATGGACGTGGTACAGTCAGTAGTAAATTGGGATCTGAGCGCGATTCGGCATACCATAAAACCTAAGACTCGCATCTTCGAGTCCTCGTTAGGGACGATAACATGAAGACCACTCGCTCGCAATCACTCTTCTGTCTGCTGCCGTTCATTGGTTTTGGTGAGTTCTTTAAAAAACTTTTGGAATGTTAATCTTCACTTCCTGGTGTGTTATAGGTCTTGCTGCCAGTTTCGCCTCAAAGAATTCTCTCTCTGGATTTTCGAGGACCTGTAGCGTCGCTACAGAGCCTGAGCTGTGCCTAGAGACAGTGCATGTACGTTCCCTTCTACCAAATTCCTATTTCAGCTAATAATGACTTGAAATATAGTTTGACTCTGACGGAAACAAATTTTCGTTTGGCTTTGCACTGCCTACACTTGGAGGCACAGTCGGGAGCTTATCGTGAATGCTTCATTGCCATTACCCTATGGATTCGCTGGATTTACGTTAGGCGACACATCGGGATTGTATGTTCTCTTTATGTGGTCCACATAGGATATTCAAGCTTACTGAAATCCAAGGACTCGAAGACAAGTTCCACAGCACCTTCAAGTGGCCATTTTCGTGGATGAGAAAGTGATGGCCGAAGCAAACCCCCCTCCGCTGAATATGTCCCATGTCCGCACTCAGCTCAGTATTCCGAAGTGAGTTATTAGAGGTTGTCTTTCCAGATGAAGTACCCCGTTGATAGATTACAACAGTGGAGAAGGGCAGCTTGTTCCGACTGGCTCCCCGAATGTGACCATTTCTCCTTCGACGAGTCGAACAGAAAACAGTGTGCAAGTGATCGCCAGATTCCAAGACGTCGCTCTGGCACACATGTCGATATTTACGGCATCGTCTCCCCAACTATCAGCCGTATTTTCTCTCAACGCTCCCGAGTATTTGGATAGCGGCGAACAGAAGGCAGAGCTGTATCTGAACGGATCTACACCCATTGACTTTGTTCTCGATGGAGTTGCCGCCAGAGCAAGCAATTTCGATAGTTTGCTCGAGGCTTTTCGACTTACGTGACTTTCTCGCGTGCCAACGGTGCACCGCCTCCGATTTTGAAAAACCTTATTTAGCTTCCGATCGTCGTGCCTGAATGTCGGAACTATGGAGGAAAAATGTTTTGTACAGAACACACTGTATTTGGCTCGTCCTATATGTATTGGAATTGCTCACTATTCTCTTACAAATGTTGGAGGAGAATCTACATGTAGACTGTCTTGGAAAAAGTTGCATCTGCATGACTAAGCTCAACTCCCGGCTAATGCCGAACAGTTCTTCCACGGATCTGAAGCCATCCAAATGATCGACCTCCATCGACCTCGATCCCTCGAACCACCATCTCGCAGAGCGAACAACCGATCATAATTTCGAGGAGAAGCTGCTGCTTCTGTCACAAAAAGTACCCTAGGCTTCGCGGAAGGGAACTTGATTTGACGCAATCCTCGTCGACAAAAAGGTTTCCTCATGTTGTGCAACCCCATCGGCCTAGCCTGCGCTTTCATTTTGTCATCACGTAAGTAGTGCCTACACGGTTCGTGATGGTGGATGAAGGCGCCCAAAGGAGGTGAAGTACACCATTTGATCTGGTTGGGACTTGCAAGATCTTTAATTTCAGCGCAGCACACATTATTCCCCCGAGGTCGCGAGTACGATGAGAGGGCCGAAGTGCGATGCCACTGCGTCATTAAATTTTATTACTCAAGTGCGATCCGAACTCGGTGATACCGAGACTTTTATCATCTAGGGATTTTTGCGATCATGGAGCGATGAAAGAGGCCGTCGAACTCTACAGCATCCGGTTTCTCAAACTTCGGGCGTTTAGGGTGAGTAGATTAGAAAGACCATTGTTAATTGGATGGCAAGACAGCTACCTGATCGTGTAAAATTTGTCTGATATTATGCCTGTGATCTTATCAGAAGTGCAGCAATAGGACTATTGCAATTGGGCCTCCCATCATCCGAGTCGGCCATTGGCACACATTAGGCGCTAATGAGAACGCCATGAAGAACAATTCGACCTCCGGAGTCAAGGTACAGTAAACTGATACTATTCACCGCTGGTGGGGTGCGCTTTAGGACGCATTTACGAGTCTTTTCCAGAAGTCCGTGACAATCTTTTGCATAATGTTGACTGTGACGCGAAAAATAAATCGCTAATGGCCGCAGTTGATTCGACATTCGCGCTTCCGGGTCTCGTACGACGTTCATGGAGTCGACAAATTGATCTCGCGTACACCCCGTTTATCCAGCTTTGGCCTGAGAAATGACGAATGTCATCTGATATAAAGCTGCGATCTACTGTTGTTTTGCAACTCACAAAAAGCGAACTCTCTTCAACTCTTCACAGATTATCAGACACTGCACATGTCTCGCGCCTCGTTGACCGTGTTACTCCTTTGTGCACTCAAAGGTAATTATCCCTTTCATGTTCTTTTCCAGCAAAATACGTTATAAATAATTCTTTTAGGATCTTCCGCGGCTCTTTCAAATACTAGCTCCGTTGAAAGGAGTGAGCAGGTGTGTAGTGGCAGTGGTCATACTTGTTTCGAAACGACCTTCGTAAGTCTTGATAGTAAGACACGATAACAGGGCTCATCGTATTCTTGTAGTTCAACTCGGCCGGCAATAAATTCTCGATTGGATTCGCTCTTCCTAAGCTGAACGACAAAAGCGGGATCATGATAGTCAATGCATCTATTCCTTTACCCTACGGATTTATCTCTTTCACTCTTGGAACGTCGGAGCTTAATAACACCAAACGGTAAATCTTTGTCAATTTCTTGCACCACCTATTACGTGGCTTTAACTTCTATTGTAAAGGGGCCAGGGTGCAGCCTGTACCCGAGATGGGCATGTTCGTCGACGAAGCCATAGAACGAGAGAATGACCCTCCCCCATTAAATCTGACAGATGTCCGTGCTCAACTAAGCATACAAGAGTAAGTTTTATCAGTTTCATTACAGAATGACGTTTACTCATCTAAATGTTCCCTGCAGCGGCGAGAGCCGTCTGGTACCCACAGGTTCTTCAAACACGACAGTTTCGGCCTTGTCGAGCCGTACTGCGGACAGGGTGGACATCATCGTCAGGTTCCAAGACTCGAGCTTGGCGCACATGCCGATATTCACTTCGGAATCGCCCCAGCTTTCTGCCGTGTTCTCACTCAATCCCCCACAATGTTTGGACCGCGCGGAACGAAAGGCAGAGCTGTACCTGAACGGGTCGATTCCGATATTTTTTACTCTGAATGGGAAAAAAGCACGAAGCATCAACTTCGACAACATGATCAAGGATGTAGGCTTCAACCCTTGACTATGATCCTCGTCGCTTGCCTATGAATACTAATTACTTCTCAATATCAACGTCTGTGACTGCTGCTGCCCGAGTGCCTTAGAGTTCTGGTTTTCGCGTGCATGTCCCTGATTTAGCATCGCTTTCCCTAAACTCAAAATAGCCTTTTCGCACTCCGCACGGGGATCGACGACCCCTGTTCGCGTCTCATCGAGAGCGAGGAGAATCTCAGATTGTGTGGTCTCAATGTCTGCAATATTTGTCGTGACTGTGATGTCAATCTGATCATGCGCACTCTTGCACGCCATCAGGTGCTGCGAATGTCATTACACACGCGATCTCATTTCGTATGAGAATAAAGGTGTCTTTGACCACAAGTACAGGTGCTTCCGCTGCACATGATGGTAACCTGATCGCGTCAAGCAACAACACCCGTAAACATCCGCGATTTCTCCTTGAGTCGTACTCTTTTCTCAAGCCACATCAAATCAAGCTGTGGAATGCCATGTAAAATTTCTACGCACAGATTTCATTTTGGCTCCGGATAACCTTGTAACCGACGAAAACAGAGTTTTGATTTAGGAGAAAGTTGTGAGTTCATTATATTCGGGATCGGTAATTCTGAAGATATTAGCATACGTGTAACGAGGTATCTCTCTAGGTCCGGCGCCGACTGCTGCGAGCTTCGGGGGCGCCCAATATAAGGCGTTGCATTATTCGAGCAAGTACTATAAGATTCAAGTTATAATGGAAGCTCTCGAAACGCTTCACACGTCTGGGCGATGCCTCACAAAAACAATGCTAATGTCCTGTAACAGTGCACCGGGAGAGTCAGCATTGCGACCTGTGCTTTCCCACTGCAATTGCTCGCAGGTATCAAGACACACGATGTCTCTTCCGTGTAAATTGTAACAGGCGAGGGGCGCTGATGGGTTCTCCACATCATGTTTTGATTAAGGGTCGTCCATCTAAGACCGTAGATTTCCCCCCAACCATGACACAAACCCCGCAGTACGCATGCAAGCGATATTGTACCCATTTTATGATAGTAGTGTATCGCACTCCCTATCGTAGTCTCGGTATTTTTCGACCTGCGCACTATAAAAATCGTAGTGATAGCACAAATCGAAATGTCAATCCTTCACTACAGCACAAATGGCACGCTTGCTTTTTCCAATTCTTAGCGCTCTTGTTGCTTCGTACACTGGTGAGTGATTCGGCAACCTTGGTTATATTTTCGCTTATTGAAGACTTCTTGATAAGAAGCCGCAGCGCAAACGCGGCGAATATGCAGTCAAGGCCTATGCTCAGAGACGGCATTCGTGAGTAATAAATCGTGCAAGTTGATAGTTTTTCGCTGACTACGTACCGCACGAGCACAGCTCAATACCATGGGCATCTCGATGTCGCTTGGGATCACGATGCCCGCCGATGATCGAAGTGAATTCATTTTGAACGCATCGATACCGCTACCATACGGATTCGTCGCTTTTACCATGGGTAATCAATCGTCCCCGTAAGTCTCCTTCGACCGACGTCTTGAAAGCGGGAACTAGATTACCTCATAGGTTCCAAATGGCGGCATTTATCGATGTCGCTGTCACTCAAGAGGCAAATCCGCCACCACTGAATCTGAGCGATGTCCGTTCTCAGCTAAGTACTCAAAGGTATGAAGGATTGTTCTCCGAAAGTGATTCTTGCTGATCATGGAGGTGTATTCGTAGTACGGATGACTCGTTGCCCGTTTTACAACCGTTCGCGAATGCCACTACGACTGTATCGCCTCTAAGCAGTCGAACATCGGATCGAGTCAGCTTGATTTCACGAGTCCAGGCGAAAGAATTGCGCAATGAACCACTGCTCACCGCCTTGCACCCAATACTGAACGTGGTATTTTCCATGAACGCTCCTGACTATCTGGATAGTGCAGATAAGACTGCAGAGCTCTACTTAAATGGTTCTTCACCCATAGAGGTCGTCTTCAATGGGGGAGCGGCCAAGTTCTCCAATTACAGCGAGATGCTTTGGGTGGCAGGATTCGAAGCATGATTAGCATACTTCTTGACTGCTTGTAACTGGATTCTGCGCATAGAAATTAGACGAGCCCGACATTGATCGGAACCGAAACCACAAACCACTCACATCTTCGAGGATATAAGCGAGATTTCCTGATGTTCGTATCTGCAAAGTAGTTTGTCGAGATGAGAATGAACAGATTGAGTCAAACTTTGATGATAGCATCGCTCGGCTAATTCCATCTCTTTGATAGCTAACCCATACTCGTAACATTCAGCACAGCAACAAGAGCATTTACAACTGTGTCAGTACGAGGCGCGAGCGCGAGTGCGGCGGATCCCCAATTGGCACCGGAATGTATGACCGAGTTCAGCGCCCTGCAAAGCCGCTTAACGGTTGTCTTCGATGAATTTGTCTGCTGCGAATTTGGGGCACAACGACACCAATCGGTACAGTCTCGTTTGAAGTCTGAAGGGCGTTTCGGGAGACGTTGCTCGAATAGCTATGCTGTTTATAATCAATCTTTTCCGTCGTTCCCTGGTAGCTCCTATGGCATTTTGAGAAGATCGGCTGACTCACCAAATTTCATCCGCTCTATAAAACTCAATGAACAACGACCCAGTCCAGACATCTTTAAGCACAAACAGACAGTACGACCAACAGTAATCGACATTAATAACAACAATACGAACCATGGTTTTCAACATCATGCTCACCTTATTACCTTTATTATTAGTCTCCTTAGGTGCGTCCTCCGTAACACGCACAGAACGACAACGGTTGACGGTGATGGTCTTCCATTTTTGTTGCAGACGTGGCAGCACAAACGAAGAGAACGTGTTCGGAGGGTCTCTGTTTCGAGACGGCCTCTGTGAGTGAAGCCCTTCTATCTTAGACTGAATGTTGCTAATGCATTGTTGTCAGCTGACAATGAACAACACGGACATTACACTTGGCTTCGCAATGCCAGAGGATGACTGCGGCGAGTTTCTCGTCAATGCATCCATACCATTACCGTATGGTTTCCTGTCCTTCACCATGGGTGATAATGAATACGACTACAACTCACATCCGTAAGTAATAAGTAATAAAGACTACGCGAGTAAGCTGACCTATATTTTTCTTCTTGACAGCAAAGCGGTTGCTCTGTTCATTGATTTGATCGTCATCCCTGGCCCCGATTTCAAACCACTCAACCTATCTGACGTCAGAGCGCAGTTGAGCACGCAACAGTAAGTCCATCTTGAAGGGATTTTCGTGGCCCAAATTCTGACGAGCAACGAAGGGGGGAGAAGCTAGTTCCTTACGGAGACGCTCAATCTTTCCCTTCCCCTCTTTCCAATCGGACGGCGGACAACGTCCACATGCTCGCCAGAATGAACGGCAGTCAATTGAAGGGCATGCCGTTCCTCTCGGATAAAGTGGCATTGATGACGGCTATGTTTTCCTTGAACGCGCCGGAGTACGTCGATCCCCAGAACGAAAAGGCTGAACTGTACACAAACGGATCCAAGCCTGTTGGATTCCAGTTCAACGCGGCCTCTGCTCGATTCAGCAATTACACGGAAATGTTGAAGATCGCAGGCTTCGACAGTTAGTGTCACGGTCATCATGATGTTTAATTTTCAGATCTACTCTAGCCACATATTAGTGTTTATTTATTCAGTGTAGCATAAGCGTACCGTCTGTTGAGCTTCATCCCATATCTTGCATCGTTTACATCTTTGTCGCCAGTGCGTGATGGTTGACAGAGGGAAAACTTCGTGGTTTGAGCGTGAGTCGAGTCGCGTGTTTGCGATGGTTCGATTGATCGGTAAATGCCGGACGACTTCAAATTTTTTGTTATTTTTCTTCACCGAATTTGTTTTCTCCATTGTAGTACAACGCATTGCGTATGAATATGCTTCGAATACAGGATACAGATGCAAGAAGCGGAATTCTACAGCGATCGAAAGCAAAGGGACCAAAACGCACATGAGTAAGAAAATAAAACAATGAGCTACAAGATGAAGGTAACTTGCAAGAAAAAGAGGGGAAGTAGTCGGAGATTGCCCTGTCGTGTTCAGTAGCTGCCTCGGAGAGTAGCGAGAATTTCGAGGGTTAATTGGATCGATAGATATTGTCTTGATTAGTACATTTGGTGACAAATTGGTGTGGATGAGGGCGGGGAGGACGATGACAATTGAGAGACCACCATAGAGAAGTCGGGAGTTCAGATGCTTGAGTGACTCGTTATAATCTTGTTGATGTCGCTGCGTAGCGGTGCGAAAAAGAAGGTTGTCGAACAGAGTGATTTCGGAGAGTGGTGGTATGCCTGAAGGAAAACCTAGAAGGGAAGAGGCAGGCGAAGGGAGGGAAGTGACGAATGGAGAGTGAGGAGAGGAATAAAATAATTGATGGGAAGGTCAGAAGGCGAGGACAGTGAGAGTAAGGGGCAGGAGGAGGACGGAATTGAGACTGGGCAGAGGGTTGTGTTGGAGAGAACCGGAGGGAGGACGGACTCCGAAAGAATGATGAGAAGGGGGACGGGTGGAGAAGAATGCAGGAGGCGGGACGAACTCCTGCAGATGTTGAGGGTGAGTGGATAGAGAAGAGTGGGGGGAACGGAGGGGGGACGGTCTCTGTAGGAAAGTGGGGGAGGCGGGAAGAAGAGAAGGACCACTCTGGGCAGTCCTCGAGATGATGTGGTGCTCTCCAGAATCCGGTTCAACTGATACGAGAACTTCAGCCGGGTCGATTGACGATTCTGAGTGCGTCGTAGTGTTGGTGGCGGCGACGTCGCTTTCCAGTAAGGCGCCTCTTGGCCGGCATCCTCGTTAGGCAATCCAAGAACGCCTTCAACCGCTGAAACAGCCTCCGCAACATTGGCGGACTGCTTATCGTCCTAACGACGAACAAACAGACGGTCAAAGACGCACCTAGATCCACGCGAGAATGCACGAAAAGAAAACCAAGAGGGGAAAACGAGCCACCCTTATTCAGCCACCCGGGTCGTAACACAACGGCGAGCACGAGCTGAGGAGAACTTAGATCAATAACTTGGAGAATTGAAATGAGGGAAGAGAACTGACAGATCCACAACATCAATCGACTTGGGATGTAAAACCAAAATAGGGTGTAGTCTGTGAGAGGCGCCAGCGCCGGATAGAAGAGGAGCTTGTCGGCCAGCCGAACCAAGACCTGGTAGAAGATCACGAGTATCGACGCCTGGATCGCGTGCGTTAAGACGAAGAGGATCCGGATGGCGAATTCGAGGACGAGCGGGTGTATGGACGCGCGCTGTACGGAGACGAAAATCCAGTGAATGGCAGGATGTGATGGGTGAAAGGCGATGAAGGCCATCGGGAGTGCCTTGGTCACCATCGACTGGAGGTCCACAGCTTGAATGTCCGCGACGGGCACCAGAGGCGAAGGGCCCATCGTCAGCGTCGATAACCCGGAAGGAACCAGCCCTGGCATATCGTCCAGACGTAATCACGAGCATGCTGTTCAACAGCGCAAGTCAGCTCTTGAATGACTTCAGTCGAGAAGGGGAGACTTACTCTGACCATCAGACAGTGAGAAGCAAGGGAGCTGCCTCACGAAGAGGGTAGGCGCCAGGAGGCAATGCGTCCATGTCGCGGAAGGCAGATGATGGGGGGACGAGAACAAGAGAACTCTGCCGATTAAGCTGTATTTTTCCCTCTTCTTATAGACTCGGCGAGGGGGGCGAGGGCTGGCACGAATACAACCAGCCTCAGGACTCGGCCATGTCGAACGAGTGGCTGGACGGTCTTCTTCGACTTCTCTTCTTTCAAGCTGACTGCCAGGTAGCTTCGTCAATCCAGAAGACAGCCCATTTCGAACTTCCTGGGATCGGGGGAGCGATGAACAGAATGCATTTGACATAGTAATCCTATGCGAATGAATGTGTTCGGAGTAATAAAGCAGGTTTGGATGCATGGGATATTGCTACAAACTTCTCTGAATGTGGGGGGTCGCTTCGATAGGTTAGCGTTCTTGGCTGTCAGCTTCTTGTAGAAGATTCGTAGTCGACAGACCTTTGCCAGCCTCAGAATAGCTGTAGGTCTCGATCATCTTCGCCGAAGTCGGCCACAAAGACTCGGACTCGGAGAGGCACGAGACCTGAAGTGCGTCAGAGCACTTCGTACTTCTTTGTAAGAGATTCGGCGGGAATTAGAGAGATAGTATAGAGTCGAAAGGACGTCTGGCCGCGACTATTGACCTCGAAAGTTCCAAGTTGAAACACGAAGGCATGGCATGAACCGGAAGCTGTATATCGCGCACATCGTCGTTTGTGACAACAATTCAGAAATACGAGAGCTTAAAATTCAACGTGAAAGAATGTCGAGAGACTCGCCTTTAGAACAAACGAATCTCAACGAACACCTCTCCTCAACCTCCAATGAACGTGTCGACCACTTCGATCTTCCAGGAGGCGAATATGCAACATTGTGCAAAGTGCAAGCTTATTCTCTCCTATACCGACGTGTTACTATTGATCCCAAGTGCTTGAAATCTTCGAAAAAGATGTATTCGTTGCAACCGTTGTGGTCGATGGACGGAGAGTTTTCGTTCAAGTTTGGCCGCGTGTTCGTGAAGGTTCGATCGACCGGCAAATGCCGGGCGGCCAAATTTTTTTGCTGCTTGCGCGTCCGTTCAACTTTTCTTGACACAACTGTCTACCTCTTCCTCGTCCCCACCTCCTCCTCCACCTCCTCCTCGTCGCCTTTGTTCGCGGATTAGATTTCATTCGCAATGCATCGTTTGGGAGCTCGTTCATCGACCACCCTTCGCCGTGCAGCGAAGTCTGCGAAGCCCACGCTTGCTCGGGGCGCTCACAAGGAGATTAAGTTCTCCAACGACGGCAGAGCGTCCATCCTTGCTGGTGTAGACATTCTTGCAAAGGCAGTCAGTGTGACATTGGGCCCCAAAGGTGCGAACTCATCTCAATCATCTCGAACTACGCTTATGGTTGTGCAGGTCGTAATGTTATCATCGAGCAGTCCTTTGGTGGTCCCAAAATTACCAAGGGTGCGTGTAGTCTTTGCCTCCTGCATAGCCAACGAGCTTATCATAATGTATGGCTTAAGACGGTGTGACGGTTGCAAAATCCATTACCTTGAAGGACAAGTTCGAAAACTTGGGTGCTCGGTAAGCGAACATGCAATGGGGTTCGTCGAATTTCCATTGAATCTTTCATAGTCTCGTACAAGATGTAGCACAAAAGACGAATGAGATTGCCGGTGACGGTACTACAACGGCTACCGTTCTTGCCCGTGCGATCTATGCAGAAGGTGTCAAGAACGTCGCTGCTGGTTGCAACCCCATGGATCTCCGTCGAGGTGCTCAAGCAGCCGTCGACCGCGTCGTCGAGTTCCTTTCCAAGAACGCGAAGACGATCACAACCTCTGAGGAGATCGCTCAGGTCGCGACTATCTCAGCGAATGGCGACGCGCATGTTGGACAGTTGATTGCAACTGCTATGGAGAAGGTGGGAAAGGAGGGTGTCATCACGGTGAAGGAAGGACGAACGATTGAGGACGAGATTGAAATTACGGAGGGCATGCGCTTCGACCGTGGCTACATCTCTCCCTACTTCATTACTGACGTCAAGAGCCAGAAAGTCGAGTTCGAGAAGCCCCTCATCCTATTGTCCGAGAAAAAAATCTCGCTTCTTCAGGACATCCTCCCGTCGCTTGAGGCAGCTGCACAAGCCCGCCGACCACTCCTTATCATCGCCGAGGATGTCGACGGTGAAGCCTTAGCGGCTTGCATTCTGAACAAGCTTCGTGGACAGCTCCAGGTCGCTGCTGTGAAGGCTCCTGGCTTCGGTGACAACCGCAAGAGCGTTCTCGGCGATCTTGCCATCCTCACAGGCGGAACGGTGTTCACAGATGAGCTCGACATCAAGCTTGAACGTGCAACCCCCGACCTCCTTGGTTCTACCGGCAGCGTCACCGTCACGAAGGAGGACACCATCTTCCTGAATGGCGAGGGAAGCAAAGACGCGATCCAGGCCCGCTGCGAGCAGATCCGGTCCGTACTCCTTGACCCGACCACCAGCGAATACGACAAGACGAAACTGCAGGAGCGTCTTGCGAAACTCAGCGGCGGTGTTGCTGTCATCAAAGTTGGTGGCTCCAGCGAAGTCGAGGTCGGCGAGAAGAAGGACCGCTACGATGATGCGCTCAACGCAACCCGCGCCGCCGTCGAGGAGGGTATCCTTCCAGGAGGTGGCGTTGCACTGCTGAAGGCATCGCAATCCCTCTCGACTGGAACCGGAGCCGGCTCGCCATCAGGTATCGAACCCATTCCGACTGCAAACTTCGACCAGGAACTCGGTGTTTCCATTATTCGCCGCGCGCTCTCGCAACCCGCCCGTTGCATCCTCACCAACGCAGGCGAGGAGGCTTCCGTCATCGTCGGGACTCTGCTCTCAAATCACGCATCACCAGAACAATTCTCTCAAGGATACGACGCCAGCAAGGGCCAGTACGTGGACATGATCAAGGCGGGTATTGTCGACCCGCTTAAGGTCGTCCGTACTGCTTTGGTTGATGCATCTGGTGTGGCAAGTTTACTTACCACGAGCGAGGCTTGCATTGTTGACGCTGAGGAGAAGGAGAAGCCAATGCCAGGTGGCATGGGCGGTATGGGAGGCATGGGAGGCATGGGCGGTTTCTAAGCGTAGTCGTCAGGTCAACTTTCGTTCTGGATAAAGGGCTCTTATTATATCTAAAATTCGTCGAAGGTTCTCTATGCCTTCTATACGAAAGCTTATTTCCGCTCATCTTAGCATCCTTCCATAGCAATGTAATTATGTCGCATTTTTATGATTTAATGACACCCAACTCAAGTATTCAAGTGTCGAAGTACTGAGGTTCGTCACAGCGCGTTCTCCATCCACTTATCAATCGTTCTCAACTCAATCAAGGACGCGAAGAAAAGCTTTCCTTCTCAGTCCTGTAAGCACGTACAACAGAAGACTTATAATTCTATGGAATAAATTATCGTAAAGTATCAGAATACCAGTACATGTCATACATATAAGACAAAGCAATACGAAAGCAACATACATATATCCAATAAGCCCAAGGCCCAAATTCGTAGAAGCATTAGCCAGTCATTTATGTGTTTCAGTCGTTCCTTCCCCCAAGTTCCAATGATTCACTCGATCGTTCTGATCTACTATTACAATCAGGCCCCTGTTCGAAAGTTTAATCCCTTCCCCATCGAGGGCGGAAGGTCGATGTCTCGGAAGCTGCTTTGCGCGTGTCAGAGATGGGCGTAACGACGTCGTCAGCGTTAGGGGTCGATTTGGCGTCCTGCGCTTCCGATGAGGCACGAGTCGAGACATCAGCAACAGGAGTCTTGATCGCCTTGACCGACTTTGTTGCGACCGCGGCTGAAGTGCAAGCGCCATCATCCGTCCAGACACCAGCTTGTCCTGAAATGAAGTAAGTAATATTTTAATATCTCATCAGCATTATATGTACCTCCTGGGGTGTCGTTCTCGGTCCACCATTTCGCAGTCCAGAGATGCCCATTGAAAGAGACCGAATCACCACCCACGTACTACAAAGAAATCATTAAAGATCGGTAATTTTATTATACGACTGCATGGACGTACCGCAACACCCGTCTGCCATGCGGCAACTCCTGCACAACCTCCCGACGTAGGCGTCGAACTAGGCGCGCTGCTCGTCTTCGAACTGGAAGAAGAGCTGGAAGAGGATTTCGAGCTCGTGGGTGAGGGCGCGGAAGAACCGCCAGTGAGCGCATTCTTTGCTGCCACGTCGAAGCGGCCGTTGGCTGTAATCGTCGCACCGTAAGTGACGGTTCAAATTTAGTAGTTAAAATTGTATCGAACCATAAGCTTGACTTGCATCCCACATCATGACACCACCGAACGACGAGAATTGGCTCTTCGTTTGCTGGATGACGTTTGCGAGCGTGCCAGCGTCGACGTAGCCAGACCCAGCCGCGGTACTATCGGCCGGTGCACCAATGTAAACCTTGACGTTCTTGTTCGGCGAAGTTGTCTTCGCCCAGTTGTCCCATGTTCCGAAGTTCCAGTCGTTCGGGTTGCTGAAAGCCTGCAGACCGCAATAGTTGTTGTAGAACTGGACATAGACTGCGTCAAAGGGAACCGCATTGATGACTGAGCCAAGATTCGCGTCGGGGAATGGACACTGTGGTGCAGCGGTCACGTAGTACTTCTTGCTGGCACCCTTGAAATGGGTCTGAAGCTGAGTGACGAAGGCTGCATAGTGAGCCGATCCTCCGCCTTCGACGTCCAGGTCGATGCTGCAAAAATAGTCAGGACTAAAGAGAGAAGACGAGTCCTAAAAATCTTACCCATCGAGAACCGCGTTTCCAAAAGGCCTCGTAGAACTCGAGCCTCCAAGGAAAATGTTCCAAATTTGATCTGCGAACGATTGAGCTTGCGAGTCCGAAGTAAAGCCAACAGCGCCTGTCGCTCCGCCGAGACTGTAATGGATGTTACTGACATGCTAATTACAAGAATAATAGAAATTAACTTACCTGATAGTCACTATCTTCCCAGCTGCTTGGCAAGTCTCAATATCACTCGCCATGAAAGAGCAGTTCGGCAGCTCCGTCCCCGAGAAGACTGGATCGTTGTCGGTACTGCAGATCTACGTGTAAAGTTGTTACATTTGCGTGTTGGTTGAAAGCCGCGCAACTCTTGAAACTTACGTTGGAAAAATCCATTGACGGAACACCTCCCTCTCCGAAAAATGTAGTCAAAAAGGCCAAAGGGAAAGTGTCAGTGACACTGTCGGAACCGCAGTAAAACGAGAGCCGTTGCTGGTAATCCGCAGTATTGGAATGCGTCGCGCCATATGAGTTTTGACCCCAGTAGCTGTACTGGCTTGTAAGAAACAGAAAGGCGATGAAAGTGAAAATCAACTCACAGAACCAACTGTCAAGAAAAACGAGTGTCAATCCCAAAGTTTGAAAATAAAACTTTGAAGAAACACAGTGAACTCACATTGTCATTCCGTGTAATATCGAAACTGGAAACATAGCGGAGTAAAGAGAGGCTGAAAAGAATGTGGAGTATGGAAAGGAAGGACATGATTAAAGCCGTGCCGAGGACCAAAGGAAGGAAAGTCGAGTGGGATCGAAAACCTGAGGGAGCACCCGACGCTCGGAGGTCGGGTTTATATGTGAACGACCGGAGGCATTGTCATCGGGACAAGCAGTAAAAGAGAGACATTCTCGTTAGACGAAGACGTTGCAAACGGCGATCTGGATCCATGTGGACTCGCTCAGGAGGCCAGCACGTTTGACCGACGAAACCGCTTGTAATGCGATCCCGAGACATGGTTTAGTCGATCGCGCCCCTGGAAAAGGTTTTGGGCGGGGTCAAATGAGGCTTTCGACCATCACGCGAGTCTGTTCGTAAGAGTTCTGAATATTTTCGGAAGATACTGGGCCGCACAGGTGATGTGGCGACGGTGTCATCCACCTTCTTCGTTTTTGGTGGGAGATTAGAGAAAGAGGCAACGTTTCCATGCCGTCGTTGCAGTGAGCTGGCATGTTCCTGTTAGCTAACGGTGTTCCAGCGGGACCGTTGAGAGCATAAAACGAGATAGAAGGCCATCCGCTTCATGTGGTTATTATCGAAGGTTGTTCTCCAGAATAGCATCTGACAGACAGCTGATCCATGCTCGAATGCGAGACCGGGGAGAAGAAGAATTCGACGCATGTTCGTTAATTGCGAGGCGAGTGACCACATGTTTTGACAATTGCCAGTTCCAATGCTGGTGGATAGTACTAAGTGGTAGCGAAAAAACATAGCGAGTCTTCACTGTCTTGAGAGAAAAACGGATACACGACCTCGGGATTTGCCGTTCTTGGTATTTGGACACTGTTTGGTCTGCCACGTCTGCACATCGTCAACAGAAATTTCGCGACGGTCGCAAAGCCACCTTCAACATTTTTCACGATGGCGGGCTGTAAGTTTTCGTCGTCGTCGTCGTTTTGCACGATGAGCTCGAGTGCTGATGCGTTGTTTCTGCAGTCAGGTTCCTTAACCTCGTCCGGCCTTTCCTTCCCATCCTTCCTGAGGTTTCGTCGCCCGACCGCAAAGTTGTATTCGCAACGAAACTCCAATGGACAGCAGTCACTCTCCTTATCTTCTTGGTGTGCTCTCAAGTGCCCCTCTACGGGATCATGTCTTCAGACTCTTCGGATCCATTGTATTGGATGCGTGTCATTCTTGCATCGAACCGCGGTACCCTCATGGAACTCGGTATTACACCGATCGTCACGTCCGGCATGATCATGCAGCTCCTCGCTGGAGCGAATCTCATCGAGGTCGACTTCAGCTTGAAAGAAGATAGGGCATTATTCGGAGGTGCTCAAAAATGTAAGCATTGGAACGTCCATTCTCGTGATGCATCGTTCTAATTTTGTTCGACAACATAGTATTTGCGCTCATTATCTCGCTCGGTCAGGCTACCGTCTACGTTCTCACTGGTCTATATGGTTCCCCATCATCCCTTGGCCCCGGTGTTTGCCTTCTTCTAATTGTCCAGCTGATCGCCGCGTCGCTCATCGTTGTCCTTCTGGACGAACTGCTGTCGAAGGGCTATGGACTTGGCTCTGCCATCTCTCTCTTCATTGCAACCAACATTTGTGAATCCATTATCTGGAAAGCATTCTCGCCGACGACCGTCAATACTGGCCGTGGTCCGGAATTCGAGGGGGCCGTCATCGCACTCTTCCACCTCCTGTTCACATGGAATGACAAGGGACGCGCCCTCCGTGAAGCTTTCTGGCGCGATCGTCTGCCCAACGTCATGAATCTCGTCGCAACCGTCGTTGTATTTGGCGTCGTTATCTACCTTCAGGGCTTCCGCCTCGAAATCCCTATCAAGAGCAACAAGTTCCGTGGACAGCGCATGAGCTACCCGGTCAAGTTGTTCTACACGAGCAACATGCCCATCATGTTGGAGAGTGCCCTTACTTCCAATGTATTCATTCTGTCACAGATGTTGGCGAATCGTTTCCCCGAGAACTTCCTTGTCAAGCTTCTCGGTGTGTGGGAAGTGAGTGGATCTCGTGCATTTCTAACTTATGACACGACTAATCGAGTGAATAGCCCCTCGATGAGTCGCCGCAACTCGTAGCCACGTCGGGCATTGCGTACTTCATCTCTCCTCCACGGACATTGCACGCCGCTATCGTCGATCCGATCCATACTGCTATATATATCGCTTTCGTAACCTCCGCCTGTGCCCTCTTCTCGAAGACGTGGATCGAGGTGAGCGCTTCCGAAGTTATCTTTTCCTCATGATAAATTGTTTACGTGTCATTAGGTGTCCGGCTCTGGTCCTCGTGACATTGCTAAGAACTTCAAGGACCAACAATTAGTGCGTACAACAGATAGGTTGATGTACTTTCATTAACCGATTAATTGTTCTGAACAGGTCATGGCTGGTCACCGTGAAGGCTCAATGTACAAGGAGCTGAAGCGTGTTATCCCTACTGCAGCCGCCTTCGGAGGCGCCGTGTTGGGCTTGCTTTCCGTAGCAGCAGACCTCATGGGCGCACTCGGAAGTGGCACAGGTATCCTCATGGCCGTCACCATCATATACGGTTGTAAGTCTACTGCTCATTCATGAGAGATGCTCTTTATTGAAGATTCCCATTTTAGACTTCGAGATGTTCGCAAAGGAAAATAGCGAGGGTGCCGGTGGACCTCTGGGAGACCTCATTGGCTAATGCGACAGTATGCTGAGCGAACTCAAAAATATATACGGCGCATAGCGTTTTGTCATGGATTCGTGCAAATGTAATTTATGAAACGGGGATGCTGAGGTCGTGCGGAATCATATACGTGGTTCGTCTCGTGAAATCTGAGAATACTTCTAACCAAATCTAAGAACCTATTACGCCGCCTTCATTCCGATGGATGTATCGGAGTCGCGTGCAACTAAAATCCTCATAGCCGCTTCTGCAGCTCTGAACTTCACTTCTTCTTGACTAGCTCTTCCATTGTAGCGTCCCGTCTCCGTCGCTAGCACCTCCTCATCCACCGCGAGTGTGCACGTTATGAGGCCGCTTCGCCGAGTGAAGGTATACTTTGGCACTTTGCCCAGTTCATCCTGGGAGTGTCTAGATGCCCAAATTGCCACTCGGGACACTGGATGACGAACATCAACATCGTCGCTAACCACTCGACGCAGAATCGGGAGGACCCCTAGCTTCTCGAGCACCGAACAGATTATTTGCATGTCTCCCCCACAATCTAGGTACACTGCACCGAGCAAGCTTTCGATCATGTCACTGAAAAACTTGGGGGCCTGTAGCCGAGTGAGTGCTGCCCAAGGGTAAGTGTCTCCATGATTAAGCGCTTGCTCAATCTCGACCTTCCCGCGCTTGAATCGCGAAAACGTTGCGATTTGATCGTCGAGGATGCGATGGCTCGAATGCATGAGACACTGCCATAAGTAAGTCTTCCGCGTCTCTGTTTCGACCGAGGTACCCTTGGCAGCGTCCCACCTAGGCATTTGTGACTCCAATACCATGAAAGTGCGGAGGCAGATGAAAGCAAGGAAGTGGACATTGACCATCGCAGACTTCCGGATGTGCATATGACCTGGAGAGTAGTTCTTGCCCTCTGCATGATAGAGACTCTCGGTAACGACGACGTCCAGGATGGAGTCTCCGAGAAACTCGAGCCGCTCGTAAGAGACTGTCCGATACTCGCTTTGGCAACTTGCATGCATCAGCGCTTCGACGAGGAGCAGCTTCTTGGTGAATTTATACCCAAGCATGGACTCGACGTAAGTCAAATGCACGGGTTCATCATCCATAGGCTCGACGCGCTTGAACATGGATGCCACTCGCTGAGATATTGGCTTGCATTCAATGCCGAGATTCAACACGTGAAGGCACTCGACGCTGCGCTCTATACCACCCGCAATGTATGCCGCACCTATAAGAGACTCCACGACATCTGCGAGGACTTTGGTAGACAACTGCGATGAATTGACTTTGGGTTTCTTCTTTTTTCGCTTGGGACTCTCTGGTTCGGTCGAAATGTTGACGCGTTTCATGGGCTCGATTGGCTGCACTTCCACTGGACTTCTTTGTTCTGCTTTGACCGATTTCTGGACATAGTCAGGTTTCCATCTCCTGGGTAGAAATCGATCTCGGACGATCCAGGTATAAAGTTGCTTTTGAATCGCAGAGTGGGCCAGCTTCACGTTTGAAACTGCATGTTCTCGCCGACGGGTTAAGTATCCCTCGTGCCATGCCGGATGGTCGTCCAGTAATTGCACGCCAGTAACAAACTTCAGAATGGTGTCTCCTAACGTCTCAAGTCTTTGATAATTGTAGTGCTCATTCGCCCCTGGAGCAACAATCGCGTTTCTGACCAAATTCAGAGGGATCGAAGCCAAAGATTTAGAGGCGAAAAGAGTGCTCCGAAGGTTGTTAGCCGTGATATTCACCGCCATAGCACGGAGAATGGACGGCAGGATGAGACCAAGTTCACAATCTGGCTGCGACGCGAGGGCAACGGCGGTGTACTGGGGCAGCAGGATGACGCTTTCAGACGAACGAGGAGATGTGTCGCCAGTCAGAGGACGGAGAAAATTCATGCGTTTTGGCAAAGGTGTGGCGACAATGACGGGGTAGGTGATTTGCACGTCCGCGATTCGCGTATACCGCAATAGGGTAGCATCGCGCTCTTCGTCTGTTAGAGCGTCGTTCCGCCACATACGAAAACGGAAGAATTTATGGGAGCCGCTTGCGTCGAGCACGATGGACATGTCGTCCGGATACGCGAGCTCCGACCCATATGTTGCCGCGTTGCAGAGCATTTGCAGATTGGAATTTTTCTTTCGATCTCCTTGAGAATTAACTTCGAGCTGCTGAGCCCACAAACGCCGCTCTTCCCAGAGACGTGATTGCGTAGCGCCATCACCAGAAGGGAGAAAGAGATACGAGTATTCCATGTTCTCCCAGTCCATTCGGGTTCCATAATATAGCGAGAATAAACGTCGGGTGTATCGTTGAGCAGCTGAAATTTGATTATGCGTAAGATTTTGCCACCCTACAGGACGAGCGTCGAATTTTCGCTCCCCATGTTCGAGGTCGTAGAGTACGTCCGGATTATCAAGAGTGGGCACCTCGGTCTTCGTTAGCATCGCGAAGGCCGAGGAGATTCCATCTATATGCACGGCGCTCACGAACCATTTCGCCGATTGTACTCCCTGGTCACTCGCGTCCTTCAAACGCGCCCAAGGATCCATTTGATTTGAAACGTTCGCCAGACCCTCTCGCTTCTCGATCTTCTTCAGGAGTTCGATGACTTCCGTCCCTAAGTTGCGTTCAACGACGCCATCCAAAGGCAGCAAGTGATCGTTCAACAGATGAGCATGGTATAGAGAAACGTAAGCTTTGAAAGCTGCGTGCTTCTTCGCCTTTGTCCGAGTTCCGAAAATTTCTGGCACGTTATGTTCGCGCTGATCAGGAGGAAGGAATCGGGGGAGTAAGACAGTTGCACCAAAGGGTCCATTGTTGGGGTACAGTACGGTTCCTGGAGGAGAAGAGTGATAACCCAGCGGATAATCAGGAG
Source organism: Schizopora paradoxa (assembly GCA_001020605.1). Lineage (NCBI taxonomy): Eukaryota > Fungi > Basidiomycota > Agaricomycetes > Hymenochaetales > Schizoporaceae > Schizopora > Schizopora paradoxa. The sequence continues at coordinate 110,686 of KQ085983.1, forward strand.
GTGTGATATCATATATTGGGAAAATATCGGCGTGCGTGGTGTTGGGTAAGACAGAACAAAAGTGAGTTAGGTGAGAAATCGCAGAGTTCAGCGTCAAAGTTGCGCTTGCATTGCAAGTAAGCTTCAAGTTGGAAAATTTATGTGAATCAAAGAGCACTTACCCGGTCTTTTCGACTCTAAACTCGACCTTCTCATCGTCCAGATCAGGGTCTTCCTCTTTCTCGTCCTCGTTGAATAAAGCAGCAAGCCTTTGCTCGTCGATGTATAACGAAACCATCTCCTTCTCAAGAGCGTCCCATTTCCTCACGGTCCCGTCATGAGCCCCACCATCCTCAAACATTAGGATAAAGGTACTTCTCCTTCTCCTGGCCCTTCCCCGACTTTGCGCCCAGCTGACCATGTTTTGAGGAATATCCCACCTAATGACGCAACCACATGCCTGTATATCAATTCCTTCCTCTCCAACCGCCGTAGAAATCAAAAGATTCTTCTCGCCAATCCGAAATTCGCCTAACGTCGCAGACTGTGATTGCTTAACCATCGTGCGTGTAATGTCAAGGAACGAATTACGTCTCGTGCTATCCGAATTACCGAGGAGAGTTCCGACTTTGAACCTGTCTTTTGTGAATGGGTGGTGCGAGAGGAGTTCTGCAAGTGCGAGGACTGCGTCGCGGCGCGTTACAAAAACTAAACCGCTGTAGAATTCATCTTGAGATTCCCGAGATGCTTTTTCGTCGAGAAGGCAAATTATAAGCTTCTTAGATTTCGGAGACATTCCGGCCATGACTTCCTTCGGCTCGTAAGAGACAGCTTTGATTTTAATGCGTCTGAGTTGATCCATTAAATAGGCCCGTTCGAGCGCATGCCGTTCGCCGAAGAAGACGGGCGAGGGACCCGAGTGGCTCAATGCTCGCTCGACGACTGCCTGGACAAACCAATCCGCCGCCCAGGGACCCACTTCGGAGCTTATTTCTTTCGCGGTGCGCGAAAAGTCACGCATGCCTTTGTGCGTGAAGCTGTCTTTCTTGTCAAGCAGCCTGGACAGTTTTTGGTCTATGCGCTTATAATCATCAGAAGTGCTTGAAAGTTTACGGAGTCGCTCCTGCAGTGAATGGACTGATGGATCCTCGTTGATGTCCAAACTGTTGACAATTTGAGCAAGAGCGACAGTATTGGATGATCGTAAAGGCGCATCCTTGTGGTCAATAGCGGGGTAAATGATGTGCTTAAACTCGGGTCGATGGACGTAACGAGCGAGCTCTTCACGAGTTCGACGGGGAGAAACAATGGAGGAATCTAAGTTTGTCTCGATGATTCTATATTTTGAGGTCAGAAAAAATGCCCAGGACTTCACAATGGTATTGAACCCACTTGAAAGCATCGCGCACATTACCGCCGAAAATCGGACTTGCAGTAAGACCCAAAACGAAAGGTCTAACGTTATCCCCTTCTTGAGTGCTATTTTCCATTCGCGGCTGGCAATTGTCGTAAAATTCGCGCATGATCATGTTGTATGGGTGTCGATCAGCAGCATGATGGGCTTCGTCGAACACCAAAAGCCCTATGTCCCGTCCAAGATTGACGTAGCCGTGTCTGAGAGCGTCGAGAAGAACTTGAGGAGTTGTAACGATAATTCGATGGAAATTCAATGCCTTCTTCCAAAGGTTCGGGCTTTTCCACTGGTCCGGCTCCAAGGCACCTGATATCAACCCGACAGACAAGGGTAAAGCGTTTGCTATAACGTCCCTTTGTTGTTCGCAAAGTCCAACTGTAGGTGCCATGAACCACGACACCTTGCCTGAGATAAGCAAAGAGTTTCATTTTCCAGGATGTGGATGCATACCTTGGTCTGTTCTCTCTCTGACTCGATCTTGAGCCTCAGGACAGCTATATGTGTCTTCCCAGATCCTGTATCCATCGCAATTATGATATTGCTTCGAAGACTCGCTTCGAGCATTTCTTCTTGATAGCGCCTCGTCGTAAGGGCATTTTGCGCGTTTTGGGCGTCGGAATCCATCGCTTGGAGATGGGAGAACGAGGAGAAGGAGCGATATTCATATTGCTAATATCTGAGAAGGTCATGACAGCTTGCGAGAGCATGGATCACTGCATTGGTGACTGGCGCCTTTTTGGGCGTTTACTCGTGCCACGCGACGTGTTGCCTTTTCGGGTTGTCGGAGATCGAAATGCATCTGGCAAAGTCAATCGACTCAATGCATCTCGACACTCTCGACTTCATTACGACGACCACAACGACGCCGACGCCGACGTTGACAATCCTCTTGACGTTGACGACGAGGCCTGCCAAAGCGGATGAAACTTTGAAGTCGCGTTGAGCGGCGCTGCGCACATCCTTCTGCTTCCTGACGACATCACATACCCACACGACCATGGCCTCCGTTGCGAGCGACAGCACTCCGTCTCTGACGCCGTCTCGCTCGCCTTCACCCATTTTTCCAGTCCAACCAGATCACTTCTACTCGGCGGAAAATAATCCACCCTCTCAACCTTCGACTCCGACTAGTGGACGCTCGTGGCTCTCTCCCGACGATGATCCTTTGGCCACGCGTGGAATTCCCGTCTTCAAGCCCACCTTGGACGAATTTCGTGACTTTGAGGGATACATGAATAGCATTGAAAGCTGGGGCATGCGTAGTGGTATAGTCAAAGTGATACCTCCGAAGGAATGGTGCGTACATCATCACTCTCACTGGCGTTCTAGCTGAAGTAATGGTACTAGGACTGAGAGCCTTCCTTCTCTTGCTCCTCAACTTGCGAACGTACGAATTAAGAAACCCATTGAGCAGAATATGTTTGGGCGAGCGGGCCTTTTTCGTCAAGAAAATATCGAGAAACGAAACTTGATGTCCGTCCGAGAATGGGCGGAGCTTTGCGCGAAGGAAGACTTCATGGCTCCTGGAGTGGACGACGTCGCGCTGAAAGTTTCAGGGAATAAACTCATGCCCAAGAAGAAGAGAGCAAGGAGAGGAGAGTCCGTGAAAGAGCAGTCTTCTCATCCCGAAACGGAGAGGGGAATTGCCATTGTTAAGGAGGAAGATATGGAGGAGGAGCTGATGGGTGTGGCAGTTGACCATCACGGGCAAGAGGATCACGGAGATTCTTCGTCACCCTCGATAGGACGGAGCCAGTCGAACGCACTGGCTGAATCTCCCTTGCCGAACAGTCACATCGAGGATCACAAGGAGGAAGCAGAGGGAGATGGCGTCTCGGGGCCTACCTCTGGCCGAAAGCGCAGAGTGCAAACTCGAGCAGATAGGGAGGCTGCCATGGCCCGACGAGATCAACTGAACGACGCGTATTTGAGCGATTTTGATCCTCATACCGCTTGGTTGCCGCCGAACACGAAACCTAGTGACTACACACCCGAATTCTGTGCCATATTAGAACGAAGATATTGGAGAAACTGTGGGCTAGGAAAGCCCCCATGGTATGGTGCTGATTCCGCAGGTAACTCACATGCGAATCTGTCGCTTTCTGTTGATTAATCTGTTCCAGGTTCCTTATTCACCGATGAGACAACGTCCTGGAACGTCGCCCACCTTCCTTCAACTCTTTCGAGACTTATTCCATCCGCTGATAGTGGCCTGCCCGGTGTTAATATGCCTTACCTGTACTTCGGCATGTGGAGGGCGACCTTTGCGTGGCATGTTGAGGACATGGACCTTTTCTCAATAAACTACATACATTTCGGCGCGCCGAAGCATTGGTATGCGATACCACAAGGCCGTGCTCCCCAACTCGAGAACTGCATGCGGAGTAAGCAGTTCGTCACTATCGTTTTGTGCTTAAGCTGACGGAGCATTGTAGGTTTCTTCCCCAGAGATACTTCGAAATGTCGCCAGTTCTTGCGACATAAATCATTTCTCGCATCTCCGAATGTTCTTCAATCCTCAGCTTGCAAGCCAAATGTCCTCGTTCAACATGCCGGTGAATTCGTCATCACATATCCTCGAGGTTATCATGCGGGTTTCAACCTCGGATTTAACTGCGCGGAAAGCATAAATTTCGCCTTGGAAAGCTGGTTAGATATAGGTCGAAAGGCGCAAGTCTGTGGTTGTGTTGGTGACAGGTATGAAAATCGTTAATTGTTTGTTCGCTCTGTTTTGATGATCCGTTTTCAGTGTCCGCATCGATGTCGACGAGCTCCTTCGCGCTAAGGAAGAAAGGGACGAAATGGAAGCTCAAGAGGCTTCCAAGCCACTATCGTCGACCAGGAAGTCGACTAACAGATCCCCTCGCAAACGAAAGGTACAATCATTACCGGAGGACGATCCTGCAAAACCATCGAAGAAGGCGAGGGTGAAGGTGGATCAACCCGTCACGGATAAACCGAGGCCAACGGTAATGCTGAAATTCTCGATGCCAAAGGATATGCAGCCATTTCCTTGCTGTCTATGCATATCTCGTGACGAGACGGGTTTGCTACCCGTGCATGGCATTCCCTCGCCGTCATCAGGACATTCTAATCATCTGATCAAAGATGAGCATGGCAATGCACACTGGAGAGCTCATGAGTCTTGCGCGTTGATTATCCCTGAAACTTGGGTTGACGAAGTCCCGAGCTCGGACCCATCGTCGTCCACGACGGCATCAAAGAAACGTATGGTCTTTGGTGTGGACGTTATCTCCAAGGATCGATGGAATCTAGTGAGTAACTTAGTCGTTTGCACCAGAATCTCGTAAAGCTTATCGCCCTGTCAGAAATGTTCCGTCTGCCAGAAGACAAAACATAAAGCTCATGGTGCCCCTATACAGTGCACAAAGGGGAAATGTCCGAAAGCTTTCCACATATCATGCGCCAAAGACGATCCAGACCACCGCATCCAGTTCACAGAGCTTCGAGAGGTTCTGAAAGATGTGCTTGTTAACGGTGAAACACCGTTGACTTCATATCCAGAGGTTCATATGACAGATCCGTCATCTCTTATGAACCTGGACAATTCATACATGCAGATTCCCAACGACATGAATTCGATGTCGCAGAGCTTTAAGAGCGTACGCAAGATTGAGTATGAGCTCCTGTGTGCTCAGCACAATCCGGTAAGTACTCTTTGCGCATTGTCACGACTTCGTGCCTCTAATCCTTCTATATTTGTAGGTTGTTGCAGCAGCAAAGAAAGCCTCGAAACAGGATAGGGTGCGCGCCGAGTTGCTAAAACTGCCGGAAATGGCGCGCATCAAATTGCGCGTGACATCCGGAGTCTTCGAAGTTTCGCTCGTTCGTGTTATCGAGGACCGAAATGCCGTTGAAGTCCTCTGGGATGGTGGCATACGGAAAGAGTTTAGTTGGAATAGTGTCGTTTGGGGGACAACAGGCGATGGACAGCAAATTGGACAAAAGCCAAGTGTAATGGCTGAACAGCGTGAGCGTCTTTCCTCTTTCCCTTTCCCTTATTCTTCGAATTCCTCGTTTGCGTTTGGGGTGGGTACGAGGCCAAGCCCACTGCCGTCGACTGAAGACTCGTCCTCGTCGCGGTATGCGTCTCCTGAGATAGGAGTGAGGCTAGCGCCTGCGTTTACGTCATATTCTTCTTTCCCTACTCGCTCTGGCGAGTTGCTGGGAAAGAGAAGGGTGGTTTTAATAGTTCGGCCTAAGCATTCGATTCCTTAGGAGTGTACTTATTAACGAATCTTTTCTTTCTATGTCTCGCTCTTTACGTGGAACGTTCAGAAATGGCGTCGAGTTTGTCAATCATCAATTCGGCACAACCAATTCCGCGCATTACCTTACCAAGAAATGGACCAGTTGCATCGTCCTCTGCGCAAGCGGGTCCAAGCTCTCAATACCAGACGGTTGGACACCCCTCGTCCGCATCTCACTCCGTTATGCATGCCTATCCCCACGCTCCTCCATATACGCACGCTCCAAACCCTCATGCACCTCATCAACTCCTAAATGCTACCTCTTCGCACTCTCCCTATTCTGTGCCTGCCGCAGCGCCGCCACCGTATCATTCGGGGCATCCCGCAGGACCCTACCCCGCCTTCTCGTACGGGCATGGAGTAGGAACTGGCACTTACTCATACTATTCATCCTATGGTCAACCCTATCTCTACCATCAGCAAGGGCCCGCTCAAGCCTATGGACACGTTTCTGCCCCAGTTCCGGCGACACAGGTGCAGCCGTACGGATATGGGCCACAGGGATATCCAGTCCTCACTGTACCCTTGCGTCCTCTCCAGCCCATTCCTGTTTCTGGAACTGTCGTAGTGGGCGAGAGGAGACGAACGCCGGTTGGGACCAATGCTCACGGTAACGGGAATGGGAACCAGAAGGCGAGGTTCGCAACTTTCCACGTCAGCGACCCAGCCTCTCTCGCAGCTCGATACGGACATAACCGTCCCGACACTTCTGGTACTTCCAGCAAAGATCGCTCGCAGTCCTCGAAACCTGAAATCGCTCAACCAATCACAACACCAACCTCAGGAGTCCCTCAGGTCAATACTTCTATGTCCAATTCTCGCCCCGCGGTCCAACAAAGCCAACCAATTTCGACGATGACGACTCCGATTACACCCATCAATGTCACTCCCTTCTCTGAAATCCCCTCTAATCTCATCGCCGAACGAAGTTTTCAAACTGCTCCGCAACCCACTTCTACTCCGACGCTTTCAGAATTTCATGCTGCCGCTAAACAACTGGAAGTTCTCGGTGCTGATGCTGGGACGAATGCTTTGGATCCTGCTCGCCTTGAAGCGGTGTTGGAGAATCGACCAGAATTGCGAGAGGCTGCGAAAATGCTGCTCACTTATGGTCAAGCTCAAACGGAAACTCAAGATAAATGAAGAGTTGGGGTTATAATTCGCATCAATCCTGCCATTCGATGTTTGGAAACGAAGAGTAACTTTGGCTTTGAAAACGTGGGATGGAGAGGTGAAATGACCAGAAGGAAAGCTCGTCATGTAACGATTGTTTATTCTTTTTTGACGTACGATTTCACTTTCTTATGATATTCGTGTTGCCATCACCTCCACTCAAAACAACTGGCTTTTCTTTGTTCTTAAAAGACTCTTTCTTTCATAAATTACTCAATAATTCTATGTTCTTTAGCTCATTCACGCACACTGTCGTAACTTGTATTACACTCCATAGTTTCCGAAATCACGACGAAGTAACAACCACTGCTTGAACCACCCAAAAAAAGTCTTCGAAGGAAGCGTGAATCGTAGTATCACGGCATCATTTTAGTTGACTCATGGAAACCTAGTTCACCTTCATCTATATCACGACGCACATGGCGCTCGAACACACAAACTGACCTGAACGCTCCAAAGTTAAGAATAATAAAACTTGCCCGAAGAAATCGTGCATATGTTATTTTGGCCGTCGATGAGGATGCGTCGTACTGCGTGCACTACGAAGTACATCGCGAGGAGAAAATGCGAGTGCAAGGAACAAAGGCGAACGCAAAAGACACGAAACGTTCGGGAAGCGTTTAGTCGAAGAGACCGAAGCCCTGGAAGAGATTGCAATGATAAGCCTTTAGAGCCGTGCATAGAAAGAGTTTGACGAGTACACACCATGTCCTCGTCGGATTCCTCCTTCTCCTCCTCCTTCTTTTCCTCCTCCTTCGGGGCAGCTTCTGGTGCAGCGGCAGCGGCAGCAGCGGGTGCGGCGCCTGCCGCAGGTGCACCACCAGCACCGATGTTGGAAAGGAGCTCCTTCACATTCTTTCCCTCGAGAGCTTTTGACAGTAACGATGCCCAGATTGGCTCGACTTCGACATTTGCGGCAGAGGTGAGGGCGAGGATCTTCTCGGACTGTATGGCTGCAGTGTTATTCTATTTTATCGCTGAAGGATTATTTGACTTGACGCACAGTGATTTCGAGGCCCTCGTCAGCAAGGATGAGGGCGGCGTATGATGTTGCGAGGTCGGTTGAAGCCTGAATGAACGTGAAGTCAGCAAGTCATCCAAAACCATTGCTATCCATCCATCGAGATTTTCCAAGAAATATTCCACAGATCCTTCGTAATGGGGCCTCAAAGTCGTGTACGTACCATTGGAAAAGAGTATAGATGGCCTTAAGATGGGAGAGGCGAGGTTGAAGAAAGTCGCTGCTTGTCTGTTCCAATTTCTTCAAAGTCACTGCTGCGTGGACAGCCGTCCTTTGTTGTTTCTTGTTTGGAACCTTCCTCTTCTGGACTGCACTACCAAGCGCCCTCTTGAGCGTCTAAGTTTGTCACCCTTCCGCGCACTTTACTCTGAGCATGGGTATCAAAGGCTTATTTATTTATACAGCTTGTCCTTATGACCAGGTATAATTCTCATCATTACATGTCGTCGTCGTCCTCATCCCAATCAACCGCCTCCAGAGCTGCCTCGCCCTCTTCGTGTAGTTTATCTAACCCCGTCAGTTTCTCAAGGTAATCCGACTCATTAAATGCTTGCAGCAACATATCGAAGCCTTGCGATTCGTATGCTTTCAAAACCTGTTTCGAGTTTAATTATGCATATATCTTGCTTCCTATTCAGAGCTTACTGTTTCGCTGCAACCTGTGCATTTATCGTATGCCGCGCCGACGATGGGTAACGTCCGGAATTGGGCCAGGAACCCTCGAAGCTGATGCGGCACCAGACCCAGCACACTCCTGTAAGGACTTTCTTCGACATTCTCGTCCTTGTAGTCCGGAGGAGGAGCTGGCGCATTGACACTATTCGCATAATGGAGCCATTGAGAAAAAAGACGTGTCTACTGATTCAGGGAAAGCCACTTACCCGTCTGGATGCTGCAAAAGCGATACAAGAAGTTCTACTGCGGTCGATGAGGCTATTGATGCAAGCCCTGGACGGGTGACGGTGCACATCTGATCCAGCGTTCGGTCGGAAAGGGACTGTTCGTTTTTACATTAGCACATGCATGAACATAGAATATGACTTTTCGCATAATTGTTACTCACATCTGCAGGAGCAACAACATCGTTGCAGTAGTAGCAACCCAAACGTTCAGGAGATCCCTTTGGAGCCGTCGATGCGCCTTTACGTGCCCCGTGTCGCAAGACAAGGTACGAATCAAAACCCAAGGCTGCGTTCATCACAATCTGCAAACGATTGAGTGACGGAGTGCGCATATAGTGAGCTTTACATACCTTTCCCTTCGCAGCACCAAGTACAGTGGGTAGCCATCGACTTTCGCGAGAATCCATGAGTAAGAATACAGCGTCATGTTCATCGAATAATTTCTCGAGCTGTGCGACATCTGCTTTCGCCTGTTCTACATTTCCTGGCGGGATGGGGTGACCTGGCATAGGAATGGACATGCTTATGCCTTTAGAATTCTAAGTTGAAAATCAGTCAATCGAATTTTCGACTGGCTGAAACAGAGTAATCATACCACTCCAGGGAAGATTTTCTTCAGGCTATCGGCCGCGCATTGTGCCTTCGGCTTGCCTCCGTTCAAACAGTCTTCGAACTCGAATAATGGTTGTCGGACGGGATTCGAAAAGGAGACGACTGCAGAGTCAACAAAGGTAATATTGCGAACTCCCCAGGCGAGTAGAGTGCGTGCGACGAAACATCCAAGAGTCCCGGCACCAAGGAGCAGACAACGCGTACTCGCAACCCGATCCAGGTCCAAAGAAGGGAGAATCCGCCAACGCATAAGCTTGAGATTTAGATCTACTGCTTGGTCGGCGAGCCTTGCTGGGTCCATCATCGGGGCGAGATCAGCCAGGCGAGGAGCGAGCTTTCCCTGTGGATTCTTCTCCCAACCTACGGCACTTGGGCGACTCAGCGTGCTTTGACTCTGCGACAGCGAAACTGTGCCAAGACGGCTCTTCCACTTTCCGGAGACTGGGACTGCTTCTGTGTCCCTCCAGCATAGTACTCGGACTTTCAGATGTTGCGAGCCTGGAGTAGTGAAGCGAGTACGGAACCGTGAAGCCAGAAATGCGAGTAGATTGCGAAGGGGCCAACCAGGATGATCAGAATGTGCAGAGGGGTCAATGAAGCCCACGGTGATGTCCTGGTCAGACAAAGATTCGAGAGATGACAAAGGGTGTATTTCGAATCTCGAGGGGTCGTTTGCATTGGAGAGTAAGACGAAAAATGCAGGGGTATTCGTAGACGTTGTAATCTGGCTTTGGATATTCGAAAGCTATTGTATGATTTGATATTGATATTTCAGTTTTCCTCGATTGTAGAGATCGACTCACGGCTTCCTGGGTAAATGTTGACTCCACACCTTGCCACCCTGAAGGATCCAATGTCCAAGCAGGTTTTGCAGCGAAGGCAGGGAAAGCGAACCAGTAGTAATAGCGGTACTTCTTAAGGTCCGCAAATGTAATCAAGAGGAATCGGTTTAAAATTTCAGATACGTCAGATGCATCTTTCGCGCTCGAGATTTCATCCCACATCTAGAATCATCTGTCTGTCAAGGAAATTGCGCAAATTTAACGAAATAATAAGAACCTCGTCCGCAAGCTTGTTAAATAACGCGGGCTTGTCTGCATCTTTGAATTCCTCAATGGTATTGTAGTTCTTCAATGTTCCGACGCATTTGACTGAATGCGGCGGGACTCTGCTCACAAGAATTTATTTCAGGATCTCAGGCTCGAATGCGTATGGGCAAACGTACTGTGCGGTCTTCTCGAACGCATCACCTCCCAAAATCAAATTACAACCCAATGCTACGTCTTGGCCCGTCTCTCGATCTGTTACGGAACGTCCGGCTGCATATGAAGCGGTGACGGGTACTTCGTCTTGAGAAAGCTTGAGCACGTCGATCTTCAACTTCGTGAGGGAATGCCAGAAAGATGGCTGCACCAGTGATGAAAATGGCGTAAATTGGACTATTTGAGGCTCGGAGGTCATCTTGAATGCGTCGTCGTCGTCGTTGCAAGAGTCCAAGAAGGTGACACACCGGCCAAATCAATTTTTAATCCGGGATTATACGTAAAAATTATACGAAAATCTATATAAATAGTATAAGTTCATATTTAGCCTAGATCTTTACTTCAAATAGAAAACCAAATTTACTCACAAATCCAAATTCGAAATCTGGACTTCCGTATAATCCGCGATGAAACGCAAATCTATACTTGAAAATGGCTTATTGTTTGAGTATAGATTTGTGCTTCATCCCGGATTATACAGAAATCCGGATTTCAAATTCAGTTTTGTGAGTAAACTTATTTTTCATTTGAAGTAGAAATTTGGTCCATATGCAAACTTATA